>CAMXCT020006505.1:127576-177576 GCA_947184155.2 Cladocopium goreaui
CACCGCGGGTTCTGGAAAGACTAGGTCTGATCGAAGTTGGAGAGCTTTGGCTAGTGGAACGTGCCCTCTATGGACTGAGAGAGTCGCCTCGCCTGTGGAGTGATCACAGGGATGGAACCCTACATGGCATGGAAATACAACAAGGAGGCAGGACGTTGAAGTTGCTGCCGAGTTTTGCAGAAGAAAACCTTTGGCTGATCAAGGATACCAGCCTTAGAGATGAAGGTGGAGTGCAAGGATTGGTTTTGATTTACGTGGACGACATGTTGGTCATGTCGAACCCGGAGATCACCAACATGGTGGTGGAAAAGATACAGAAGACATGGGAAGTGACCAAACCTCAATGGGTCACTGAAACAGAGCCAGTTCGGTTCTGCGGGATCGAGATCTACAAGAACAACGAAGGGGATTACTTTGCGGGACAGCAGTCCTTTGTGAAAGAAGTGCTGAAGCGCCACAACTGCAAGGAGTTTGCGGCATCCCCTTTGAAAGACAACTTCGAGCCGGAGGAGGAGCTAGATAGGACAAGAGAGGAGATCCAACTGGCCCAAAAACTGGCCGGAGAACTGCTGTGGTTGGCCGGAAAGGCCCGACCCGACCTAGCTTACACTACCAGCCGTATCTGTTCAAATGCAACCAGGTCTCCAAAATGGTGTGCAGGAGCAGCTGCACACACCATGAAGTACCTCAACAGAACCTGGGGTATGGGACTGTACTTCAGGAAGAAGGGAGGGAATGTCCTGGAAGTGGCAACAGATGCCAGTTTTGCACCAGGTGGTGGTTTGTCGCATGGCTCAGTGGTAGCAAGCATGGGAGGTACGCCAGTGATGTGGAGGTCCTCAAAACAGCCTTTCCCCTGTTTGTCTACCGCAGAGACTGAGCTGGTAGAAGCCATCGAGGGAGTCATAGTTGGAGACTCTTTAGCATGCATAGTGGAGGAGTTGGAAGGAAGAGTGGATAAGCAGCTGGTATGTGACAACATGGCAGCCGTGGCTTTGTCCACCACGCGGACAGGAGCTTGGCGCACACGGCATTTGAAAGTACGTGCGACACACCTCAAATGGAGGGTGGAAGCTGGAGACTGGAAGATGCACCATCGACGGGGCACAGAGCTCGTCGCAGACATGGGTACAAAGCTTCTTGGTGCCAACAAAACGAAGGATCTGTCAAAGAAGATGAATCTGGAATGGCTACCAGATGTAGTAGCTTTCTCCAGAGCGAAGGAAGAAAGGATTGAGAAAGAGGAAGAAAAATTGGCAGAGGAACAGGACAGAGAACCAGCTGTGACGGTATCCAAGAAGGTCTTTGCAGGAGATATGGAAAAGGTGGTAAAGATCGCCACCCTCATGGCGGTACTTCAGAAGGTAGAAAGAGTATATGCCAGGGACAAGAGTGAGACGGAAGAAGGATCAGAAGTTTTGGCGGCATTTGGCTTGTTGATGATGATCCTTGGAGTGGTTTTGTACAAGTTGGTAGAAAGAATGTGGAAGATCTTTCATGAGAAGAGAGATCACGAGGAATGCCAAGCTCGCGCCCTTACGCGCGACTCTCGCGCCCTTATGCGCGACTCTCGCGGCCTTACGCGCGACGTTCGCGGCTTCATGCGCGATCGAGAACGTCACCAACTTCATGTACGCGAAGAAGAAGAAGAGATAAGTTGTGAAGAAGGAAAACAGACCACCGTGAAAGTGGCGACTCTGAGGATGAGAAAAGTTGAAAACAAAGGTTCCAATGAAAAAAGACAGGAAGGAGGAAGCTCCGCTACCAGAAGCGACAGTCACACAACCGAGAAAGGCACGGAGGAACGACATGACAAAAAGGGAGCACAGACAGTGCCTCCTATGCCCGCTCAAGGACGGAGCTGTGGGAACCCTGGAGGAGAGGGAGCCCAGTCTGCTCGTCCTGGACGACGCTGTGGGAACCCTGGAGGAGAGGGAGCCCAGTCTGCGGGTCCGAGCGGAGCAGTGCCCACTCCTGGATGGCGCTGTGGGAACCCTGGAGGAGAGGGAGCCCAGTCTGCGGGTCCGAGTGGTGCAAAGCCTAACCAAGGAGAGGGAGCTCAGTCTGCGCGTCCAGATAGTGCAGAGAAGCCGAACCTGGTGGGGCCAATCATCACACCAAATGGGAGGAGATTCCATAGAAGCAGTGGATGCCCGACGTTGGCACAGTCTTGGAAAGGAAGAAAGCCGCTTTGTGGTGAATGTGGCGACACCTACTTGGTGGCTGACGTGATGATGATGGATAAGAACCAGTTAGTCCATACGAAGAAGAAGTGCCCTAAGGTTGTGGGAGAGCTGATCGGATATGATGCATGCCAAAGGTGTGCTTAGCGGCTTGGGCCTAGAGAGCTCAAATTTTCCAGAAAGCAGGATTGCATGAACATGTCAATCCTGGGAGGAGTGCATGGATGTCAGACACTCCAATTTGAAACGTGAAACAGCATGTTCAGTTGTGTAGGTTTCAGTCTTGCTGAGAAAGTCAGAGAAGATTAGCACAGCCACCTGCACAGGATGACACGCCAAATCGAGACGGCATAGCCGCTTTGTGGTTCAAAACAAGTTGCCGGGGCTGACCTGCGTGCAATTTGTGATATATTTGTGATATATTTGTGATATATTTGTGATATATTTGTGATATATTTGTGATATATGTGTGATATATTTGTGATATACTTGTGATATATTTGTGATATATTTGTGATATACGTGATATATTTGTGATATATTTGTGATATATTTGTGATATATGTGTGATATATGTGTGATATATTTGTGAAATATTTGTGATATATGTGCTATATATGTGATATATTTGTGATATATGTGTGATATATTTGTGATATATGTGTGATATATGTGTGATATATTTGTGATATATGTGTGATATATGTGTGATATATTTGTGATATATTTGTGATATATTTGTGATATATGTGTGATATATTTGTGATATGTTTGTGATATATTTGTGATATATGTGATATATTTGTGATATATTTGTGATATATGTGTGATATATTTGTGATATATTTGTGATATATTTGTGATATATTTGTGATATATGTGCTATATATGTGATATATTTGTGATATATGGGTGATATATTTGTGATATATTTGTGATATATTTGTGATATATTTGTGATATATTTGTGATATATTTGTGATATATGTGTGATATATTTGTGATATATGTGTGATATATATATATATGATATATTTGTGATATATGGGTGATATATTTGTGAGATATTTGTGAGATATTTGTGAGATATTTGTGATATATTTGTGATATATTTGTGATATATTTGTGATATATTTGTGATATATGTGTGATATATTTGTGATATATGTGTGATATATTTGTGAAATATTTGTGATATATGTGCTATATATGTGATATATTTGTGATATATGTGTGATATATTTGTGATATATATATATATGTGATATATTTGTGATATATTTGTGATATATGTTTGATATATTTGTGATATATGTGTGATATATGTGTGATATATGTGTGATATTTTTGGGATATATGTGTGATATATTTGTGATATATATATATATATGTGATATATTTGTGGTATATTTGTGATATATTTGTGATATATGTGTGATATATTTGTGATATATTTGTGATATATGTGTGATGTATATGTGATATATTTGTGATATATGCGTGATACATGTGTGATATATTTGTGATATATTTGTATATATTTGTGATATATCTGTATGTTGTATCTATATATATATAGTTATATACGTACATACATACATGTTTCTGTGACGGTATAAAAGATGATCAAACATGGTGGTGTCCAGCTTTTACACTAAAGCTAGCTGGTAGAGCATGTATAGCTGGAGCTTGACTCTCAGAAACAGCATGTGGTAAGCCCAAAAATAAACCTCCATTCGGAATGATTTGTTGTTGGATTTTCCACATATCAGGTGCTGACCCATCCCCTTTTGATGTTCCCATGTGAACCGGTCTCGACCCGCCTGTGTTGATGACCAGAGCTAAAATGATGACTCCAAGTGTACTCGGGATCCTGGTCGACGAGATCTGGAGATTTCCTCATGGATTTTTTCCGCAAAAAAGCGCATGCCTAAGGCGCCCAAGATCACAACGCTGGGTGTTCACATCAAAACAACTGGTGCTGGTCCCACACAACATCTGTGTCATTGGTTCTCATCCCCGAAGCCGAAGTTGGGTTGGTGGTTAAGAATTCACCCTTGACCCTGGAACAATTGGGAAAAGTCCTGTGAAAAAAAATAGTTTATCCCATCATATACGATTCTATCCAATTATTATCATCCGCTTATATATATACATATCCCCTTATATCCCCATGATATCCCATTGTATCCAGCTATTTTCACACTCGAAACCACATGGGTGACCATGAAACACCCTTTCCGCCGCCACAGTCCAGCCAGCAAAGAGCCCGTCGCCACACTCGCATTCGCAGGCGGGATTGCTACCTGCAACGTCCGACGGTGGCAACCGGGTGGAGCCGGGAAGGGGAGATGACTGACCTGTTTCAATGTCTTGGGGTGTGTTTGAAAAAAAAAAAAAACTTTACAAAAACCACAAAAAAAAACAACTCCAACATCAAAATCAAAGGGATGATTACTTGTTGGATGATCTCCAATGACAATTCCCGATTTTCTGAATCGATGTCTGCCTTTTTCCGGCAAAAAACCAACGCAACTGCGGTGGAACCTCTGGAAAATGTGGCCATGAGGACCCTCCAACGGCTGTTTGTGTCCGCACTATTTGACCATCCAATTTGGAAATTGAAAATAAAAAAAGTGAGCGACCTACCCATGTTTCAACATCCCCAGAATTTCCAGCGACATCATCGACTCGGATGGCTCACCCCAACTGTTACCAGCAAGCCATGACGAGGCTGCTCTTGGCGTATCCTAACTATGGTTGATCAACTACCCTCTGGTAATGACTAACATATAGAAAATCACCATTTCTTAGAGGTAAATCAACTATTTCTGTCTATGGCTTTTTTTTCCAGGTCGCAAACTGTAAACGTTAAGAAAGGCCGGGTAACGGGCCACCGGTGGCCCGGTGGCACGGTGGCATCCGGTGTGATTTTTGGGGCTCCACACAACCGTCTGCTTGCCAGCAGACCGAGCTCTTTGGGCAGCTTCCATCTGAGAAATGTGAGGCAAAATAGGTTTCCCTACTATGGAAGGTTTTAGGTTAGGTTATGGATTGGTTATAGGTTAGGTTATACTATGGGATAGGTTATACTAGTTGGTTTTTCTAGGTTTCCCTACTATGGGTTATCATTATCATCATAGTCCAAAGGGTAAATCAGATACAATGGCTCATGTGTTGACAGGGTAAATTTAATCCCCATGAGGCTTCATGAAATTTTATGGGGATAGATATAATTATAAAGGGAATCAACCTGAATATGGGATCTACTACTGCATTTTCTTAAATCAATAATATTAGGGGAAGATGTGAAATATGTAAACATCAACAATACTGTGCAGGGTAGATGGAGTTCTTCGCAAAGAAAAATGGGGAGCCAACATGGTTCAAACCACACAAAAAGAATGGTTCTTTGTCAAGAAACATGGGGATAGGGAATCAACAGCTACTCGTACATGTTGAAAAACCTCTACAAGAATCTGTAGGCAAAAAGGCACCATGGGCTGTCAAAAAGGCAGATTTTTTGTACTTCGAGGACCATCGGTGAAAACACGAAGCATCTTATGGTGAATGCAAGTCCCCAGTGGATCATACCATAGATGGATTGTAACAATCGTGTTTGCCACATTACCGGAGGGTACCTCGAATAACTTAGCTAGCTAGTCCCCATTCAGTGGGTCACGGACTATCCCATCTGTAGATGACGTGAATAACTATAGTTATTCACCACTGTATAATCCAAGTGTGGTTAATAACTATAGTTAACTATAATTCATAGTGCGATATCTAACTATAGCTATCGTCATGTTCACTTAATAACTGTGATAAAGTGCGATGATCCTCCAAATATCAACCCAAAGTTGGAACTTCGATCTGAACAAATGGTCGCGACTCGCTGATCTTCTCCGTAACGCGGAAAAAGCGGCAGGTCTCTGATCGAATTTTTATCTCAGCACATCGTGCACAGTGCAAATCTGCACCAACAGTCTATCAAGAGGAAAGTGTTACTCTGAAATATATATATATACTATGTTTCTTCTTCAAACAACATAATGATGACATAATGATGATAAATGAAAATAATAATGATATATTATTAATTATCATATAATTATTATCGCTGATACTATAATATAGAGATTCAAACTATGCCAGCTGACCTGCCAGCCTGATCCCCAACTTGGCCCCACACCGATGGGTCGCACGGCCCAGGGATTGTCCTGCCGTCAGGGGCCGTTGGCGTTTCGCAAGGGATTTATCAAGAATTTTATGGGGAATTTCTGGGCATAAGGGTGATTTTGTGGGATAAATATCCTGGTGATTTATCATGATTGTTCATTCTATCCCAAGAATTATTGGAATTGTATGTGGATAAAATTGGATAAAATGGGAGTGTATGTAACATTATGTAACCTGTATCGAATGGGACAGTAATGGGAGAGTGAAAGAAAGAATGTTGAAATGAAACCAAGAACATCAAGAAACGCCAGCGCCTTAGAATGCCTTGACTTCCATGCTTTTTCTGCCATATGGAAACCCCTTAATGGCTGTTGCGTGGTGAAGCCACGTGTTTCTGTAAGCCGCAGCCTGCTTAAGGATGCTTTGCTCGGCAATATCTGCCGAAAAATTGTTGATTCTTGTGGGTGCGTGGAAAAAAAATAACCTCATTGAACCATATTTAACCATCCGGTCTGGATCTTTTCAATGATTCTATCTGATTCTTTCTGATTCTTCTCTATTCATCCAATCCACACCAAGTCTCAACCAATCGAAAAGTCCAACCGAATCCGAATCTATCCCCTGAAATTGGGGCACAAAAACATCCAGTCCAACCCGCTCGCCATGACCGTCCTGTGCGCGTTGAGAGATCACCGCAATGATGGGAATAAAGGCTAAGGCACTAACGATGCACGACGCGTCCAGGCGCACCTCCAGCTGCCCCCTTTTTTGAGGGCTAGCTCCAGGTTTACCCATGTGACATTTGATGGGATTATATGGGATTATACCAACTCAATATTAGATTTGGCCTGTGAAAATCTGTGAAAGGGCCGAAAGGGCCCCCCATTTATGGCCATGGGAAAGCTCTGGGTGTCCAAGCCACAAGCCATAGGTTCTGGGTGTGCGCCGGACCACCGGACCGTGGGACCATCGGACCATGAGCCGTTGGGTCTTTTCTCTACCGTGTTGACCATGTTGACCAACATTCCATCCCAATTTGTTTCATCGGTGACATCCGCACATTCTGCTTGTTCTAAGAGATTTTCCCCACCTTCTGTGATGACAGGGATGCCCTTCAGGGCTTGACCCTCCCATGCCCCAGCGCAAGCTGCACCTTTTGCACGTGATAACGAGCCTGCGAAAAAAAAAAAAACTGAAGACACAGCAGTTTTGGTCGTGACATGTCGTGACAGTGGGTGCCCTCTCACCTTGGATACCTTGGCTTCACTAGCGTCATCAAAACTTGGGGAGAGATTTTCCACGCCATGGTTGATCAAAAATCCACACTTCTCACCACCATTTGCGGTCGCCAAAATGGAAGCTGAACGATGCACCACTATGGCCAATCCATCCCCAAAAACACGAAAAGTGGAGATCTGTGTGGCTATGATCCCTCCATTAAAAAACCAAAACAAAGCGCCTTGTCGCCTTTCAGGATTCGCTCCGTCAACAGTGAGTTGAAGGCCGAAGCCACTGCAGAGCCTCCAACAGCAGCAGCTATCGATTTGATCCTTATTTGGTTGCAACTGTACACAGACTTCCAGGCCCTTTCCCGGAAAAAAAGATACGAACTGCACCATTCAACATCAACCGGTTGATGTTTGTTCAGCGGAAGTCTGCTGCGGGTTCCATGTTTCCCATAAGCTCTCTCTTCTTGGGCGGTGAAATTACCAACCAATGAACCAGGGCTTCTGATCCAGGCTTCACGTTATAGATTGAAAATCCAGAATCCAAACTCAGAGGGTTTTTTTGCAAATGTCATGCCCACCCGGAAAAAACAAAAAACATCAAGATCCATCAAGATCCATCAACCTTCAAGGATTCATCTCAGAACAATGGCAAAAACCCAGCAAACTTCAATAGTTGAAGAGACCTTGGCCAAATGATGAACCCAGTCGATGGGATGCAAAGCGCCATCCGGCCATAATCGGCCATAGCAACAACTTCGCATCCGGCCTAAAACTAGCAGTATTGCCACCTCGCAGCGGGGAGGGGATACGTGGGATTCGTGGGGATATAGTATCATATAAGAAAAAATGAATATAGGTAACCAACTTAATTTATGATGTTTGGATGTGAAAATGGTGGCTTGACCCCAAAGTAAGCACCTATTTGTAAGGAAAATGATGTTCTAAACCATTGGATTTTGACAAGCACCAGGCTTCCGCACATAAGAAACCCTGTTGGCCAAATGTTACATACCAAGAATGGTCGTTTCTTTCGGCAACAAAAATGACGATGTGATCAGTCCTTATAAACCATAGCGGCAGATGATTCCCAATCATGACAAACTGACCAACAAGTTGACACTGGTTTAAAGCAATGGCCACACTTTTTTGTTGGTCTCAGCGGGTGAGTCTATTGTCATCCTCTATTTGTGAAAGCTCGTGCGAGGATCTGAATATTCGGTTTCAAATCATGCTGGGGATTGATCAGCTTTGTTTGACCACCCCAATGATAGATCGAGACATCCCTATGACGATCTCAAGTGTCGGTTTTTTGTTTTTCCCTTCGTCTACCAACAGATTTCCTGTGCCAACATCAGCTAAATTGCAGCGTCTGTCTACTATTTCACCACAGATTTCAAATGATCTTGAAGACATTTTAAATGGAGAGAGATGGTGATCGAATGGGATTTCATGGTGGTTGAATGGTCACTTCCCTAATTCTTCAGGTCAAATTCCTATTCTGTCCATTGTGACGCATAAAGAATCCCCACTTTTCATGGTCTTTCCCCCACTTTCGATGCTCAAATTTCAGGGAATTGCGACCAAGAGACGCGAAGTGAATTCACATCCTCAGCCCATGCTGGGCTTGACCCAGGGCTGAATGCCTGGGCATCGGAGGTCACGTAAGAGTCATTTTAAGCACGCAGCAGTTTCTAGTGATGATCCACAATGAACACTGTCTGTCAATGTGAAATGTACGGTTAAAGTCAACTGTCTGTTAATCTCTATTAATGTCTATCAATATCTATCAATGTCTATCAATATCTATCAATGTCTATCAATGTCTATCAATGTCTATCAATGTCTATCAATGTCTATCAATATGAAAAATGATATTTTACCGAGCAGTTTGTAGTGATCATTCACAATTCACCACCTTGTAATCCATGAGTCCCAAAGGGATTTTCGGCAAAAAGAGATCTGGGTTTCGGGTCGAGTTCGATGGAATGAAGTTTTGGAGACGTCATGGAAAAGTGTGAGTCACTGAGAAAAATATACCCTCTGGTAAACATACAAAAAACTATGGAAAATCACCATTTTCAATGGGAAAATCCACTATAAATGGCCATTTTCAATAGCTATGTTAAATTACCAGAGGTTACTTCAACCACATGGAGAATGCAATATTTTTCTGAGAATGTGACACAACGTGACGCTACCAAGAAGGATATGTCAAATATGTAAGAAATATGTACATGTCCCTCGCACCATGTCCCACACCCAGATTTTTTGAGAGCCTGAAGATAGCCGAAGATCATGCTAGCGAGTGTCAGGATTGCAATGGCCACATACCTCAGTTCCAGGTGCCATGAGTTTTCAGCCACCGGACATGAGGTCCCACCAGTGAACTGCTGAAAAATCACTGCTGTTCTCATGTGGCAAACTGCGGCACCCAGATACCAGCACTTCTCTCCATTTAAAAAAAGCTCAGTAGATGATTCTCCTATGAAAAATTATTATGAAAATCTCCGTTGACTTCAGGGATTTCCCAGCCAGCCACTCCCTCCGGGTCCCTCCATTGAGTTCCCGGGGTTCCCGGGCTCCAGCCACATGTAGTATTTGTTGAGGACCTGGGCAGCAGCCATGGTCAGTCATGGTATGCCCCACAGCCAGGAGGTCACTTGAAGCCCCGAATTTCGGGATGGCTGGAGAAACCCTGGACGCATGTGAAATATATATATATCTACATAATTATATGATATATATATATGTATATATATATAATATATATGTGTATATATATATATTTATATATATATGTATATATATATATTTGGAATCTTTATAGATAGACTTCACAGGTGTTGGAACCTCCATTTTCATTGCGATTTTTCTTAGGGAATATGTTTGATTGGCCAATGGATGTGCAGCTATGGATCAAACCCCTGGTACTGTTCACATCGAAATAGCCTGGTAGTTGGCAGATGGTAGATGGCCGCGTGGTTTTATGCATTTAGGGTCATGTCATAGTGTTTTTTACAACATTTGCTCTATTCTCGCTGTGCCAATAGCCTCTTTTTCACTCCTGTTTCCTTTTATTTTGCACATGACTTAGAGATTTGCACGTGAGTTAGAGTTTGTGGAACCAGTAGGTCGGGGGTTGGGGTGGGGAGTTCGGGGGGGCGTAATGACGTTTTCTCGCCTGTAATTTTGTTCAAATGGTCTCGATGTCACGATCTTACCGTTTTCCTTGCAATTTCAACACGCTGTTGATGTTACGATTCTATACCCTCTGGTAGTTTAACATAGCTATTGAAAATGGCCATTTATAGTGAGTTTTCCCATTCAAGATGGTGATTTTCCATAGTTATGTTAGTTTACCAGATGGTATATGTTTTTTAATATTTCAAAACGCTCTTGATGCTACGCTCTTACTTTTCCTGCTATGGTGTACCAGTGGGTCTGGAGACAAAGTCTGTGTATGTGTATCTAGTTCGCTGGATGCTCCTCCAAAATATGGCATGCCATATCTTTCAATCCATCCCCAAATCACGTTGTTGGTTACAGTATCTCATTATAATTATGTGTATGTATGTGTATATATATATAATATATCCCATGTAATATTCCATAATATCCCATTGACAATCCCATGTAATATCCCATAAATATCTCGAAAAAGAAGCCATTGATAGCCCCTTTCTTCTCCCAGAATCTTCACTGGCGGCCCGAACCCAGCGCGCACCAATGGCTGCCACAGGTGTATAAAGTTTCCCAATGATCAGCGCTAGAGCCGCGTTCATGCCTGCGTTGCTGTTGGTGAGAACCCAAAAAGTTTGGGATATACCAATAGTTACGAATCTCATCTATATATTGTTGATGGTGATCTGAGATATAACTTGCAGCTTTCATGATTATGTATATATATATATAGAGAGAGAGATACATATATATATATATATTGTATTATATATATATACACATATGTATGTAACATATAACTTACAACTATTAAACACCATTAAATCCCGTTGAATTCACCATGAAATCCGGTAAAAAAAATCAGGCTCGTCTCGCATCTCGCACCTTGCGAATATGCCATGTTCATCAGCGTGGCAGTCAGCACCTCGGGGCTGCAAAAACCGCTGAGGAAAACAACCCGGTGGTATCCGATGGTATTTTATAGCTGGTCCATGGGCGTAAAAATTCCCCAAAATTGAATGGTTTTGACCCATCAAAATATGGATATCCCTAAATTTTTTGTCATATTGACCAGCCTTGTTTCGTGGATTATATGAACAATATCCCAAGTTCTTGGTGCTTAAAGCCGCTTAAAGCCCCAAAATTATCTGCAACATGCTGAACATATGGTGAAAAACAGTGGTTTGGAGCCTTGGACACGTTGGGGGCATCTTGGGACCTTCTCAAAGCGGAAAATCAGTGGATTCAAAAAAAGTAGATGTTCGCGTCAATTTTGCTCCGTTCACAAGGATGGTTAGGTTGTTTCCAAATAAAGTGCGAAAAGTGACTCGCTGCTTTTTCCCGCTCACGTCGAACTTGGAACTTGGTGAAACGGTGAAACTTGCTGCTCTCGTTCGGGGAAACCACAAAAAAACAAGCCATGGCCATGGTGTACCGGTCGAGTCCCAATGGTCAACCAACTGAACCAGGGCCTGGCGGCTCCTCATGGTTTCTCTGCCATTTTGGTGTCCGTCATTTTTGGACAAACTCAAAATGGTGCCATAGGCCATTTTGGTAGGTAAAATGGCTTTTAAAAGTGCTTTGACTCAAAATGTGTTGCCCTAAACTGTGAGTTTACGACGCAAAGCTTCGCGGCCGTTTTTTTTTTCAGGCGTCCGGACGTACAAAAACCCCGGTGGAGAGCACTTCAAGATCTTCTTGGGGTGCCATGCCATCCTCGGAAGTGGCTGGCGATTCACCTTTTAGGGAACAAAACGGGGGCTGCCATACGTAGGAACCCATCAGAAGTGGGATATGTTGGGATGTACCCTAGAAACAAACCGTTGATTTTCGTGGGTTCATCCACGTAGATGAAGTTAAGACCTATGTCCAAGATGTGATTGACGTCAATGGGACGATTGAAGAATGCACATGTATTTCCCGTCTATCTTGTCTCCACCACGGTACCGGTTTTTGATCATCATGGGTCAGACTGGCACTGAAGATGTGGACCCAGGTTAACCCCTGAGCCATCGGGCCAAAAGCCCCCAATGCCTTCCACATACCTCATCCACAGCATGTCCCAGAGACACTGGGAATTGAAGATGGATCTCCATGTAGATACAGTAGGGCTGATAAAAAAAAATGACTATCACCATAGTGATTTCACCCCAAGTTCGGGATATCATACCGGAACTTACGGCCAGATATACCCTGAACCATCCTGAAGATGTTTAAATAGCATCGAGCCTCAGCCGTGAAACATAGCTGGGGTTCCCTGTATTTTAGAAGCCCGGGCCCCTGAAACGAAACAAAGAAACCATAAAATATGGCAGCACAAAAAAGCATCTCAGATTTTGGATCAGAAAACTATCCTCTTCACAAAAAGGGTTCGTCCAATTCTCCAAGGAAAATGCAGTTCCGCCAAATTCACAAAAACGATATTAGGAGAACCTGCCATGTAGATCATGTTCAGGGACACCCATTTTCTTTTCCGAAAATCCATATAATGTTGGTAAAGCAATATATCATAAACCATCCCCAGAATCAACACTTTTATGCGTGCCAAAAAACCATCAAAAAAAGAAAAGGTGGTGTTTGACATTGATTTACTGGTCGATCCCCAAAACCATGGATTTCAATACTAAAATGGTATGTATATATATATAATTATTACTATTATCATTATTATTATTAATCATTATTAATTATCATTATTATTATTATTTATTATTAATCATTATTATTATTTATTATTATTATTATGACATGGATGATTTGGGGGTACCCCACTTAGGAAACCTGCTGATTTCGTTTTGGAGCCGTTGGAACATCCTGGCACCGCCGAACTCCCGCTGGGCCAACGCACAATGTGAGCGCTGACGCCACCACCTCAGAGGGGAAAAAAACACCGAGGATCAGGTCGTTTTTTGGACGAAAACATCGGAAAATCATAGGAAAATATAGGAAAAACCACTAGAAAGGGAGGTTTATAGCTGGGAAAATCATCTAGAAATGAAGGTGTTCCAAGTCTTAGGGGTACCATCCAGATCATCCAAGTCATGGATGACTTAGTGTTGAAACAAGCATGCTGCATCTTTGACAACCCAATGGACTTCGTTGATTTTCCGTCACGAACTTCGACTGGATGATTCCCATTTCCAGATCCAAGACATGGTGGAAACTCCAGATAAAACTTCCAGTTCGCATCCATTTACAGATACCCTCTGGTAAACGTTTACATAACGAACTGGAAAATCAGCATGCTATTAATGGGTAAATCAACGAACTTTCTATGGGGCTTCAATAGCTATGTAACAAATTACCAGAGGTTAGGATTTTCCGTGAAATAAACCCTTCATATCCCACCCATCCCACCCATGGGAACCCCAACGACACCGATGATGTACACGATCAAAGTGATGGAGCTGGGATTGATCACCGTGGAGCTCAAGGCCTCGTGAAAACTCTGAACGTCATTTCTTTGAGGACGGGAAAACATATGTATATGTGTATGTATTTGTATATGTATTTGTATATGTATATATGTATGTATATGTGTATGAATTTGTATTTGTATATGTATATGTGTGTGTATTTGTATTTGTATATGTATATGTGTATGTATATGTATTTGTATGTGTATATGTATTTGTGTATGTAAATGTATATGTATATCATATACATTTAATACATATATTGTTTTTTTGAAGACTTAACAGTAAACCCAACTTGCAAAGCTCACCATTGACATCGAACGTTTGCATGTTTGTTCACTTTTCTTATAAGCCCATGAGGAAATGTGACCAATACCCTCTGGTATTCGGTTACATGGCTATGGAAAATCACCATGTTTAGGTAGATCATCTATCAATGGGCCGTTGTCCATAGCTATGTTGAATTACCGGATGATATTATGGGATTATCATAACAAATGATATATGGGGATACTTTGGGAATTTATCACCAGTTATTTTCCGGGAATGATATGTACATATACATACATACATTACATTACATTGGATTATATACATTACAGTACAGTGCGTTGCGTTGCATTGCGTTGCGTTGCGTTGTGTTGCGTTGCGTTGTGTTGAGTTGCGTAACATAACATAACATAACATAAGATAAGATAACATAAGATAAGATAACATATATAACATAACATAACATAACATAACATAACATAGCATAACATAACATAACATAACATACATATATACATATACAAAATAAGATATCCCTGTTATATCATGGGAATATCACCAATAATATGGGATTATCACAACCAATTTTGTTTGGGCTTATAGCCAATAATCATGGGAATGATGGTATAGTGGGAATATCGTGCCGGCTATACAACCAAGAGGATATGGAACTATTGTGGAATATTTACCTGAACCAATAATCTAGTTCTAGATACATTACGTTTCTGAATCTTTTTTGCGCATGCTATATATACATATATGCTATGTATATATATATATATCATATATGCTATTGTGGAATGGAAAGAAGGCATATCACCCGCTTTGTTTGAGGTGATTGTTACATGAAAGACACGTGCTTTACGTCCATAAGAATCCCCTCAGACCTAGGGCAAGATGATGAAAGATACCATCGGAGAAGATCACAAGAATGTGTTCTTTCGATCCCGGCGAAATTCCCATCTTTAACTTTATTATATTAAATCCTTTTTTGGCTAGTCAATTTCCCCTTGTTACCAGTTATATCATGTTAATATCCCATGATATCCCATGTCGAAATTGCAAGTTCCTTTGCCTTTGGCAAGTGAACTCTTTTGCAATCCCCATGTGGGCCATGGTCAATATTTAGTTTTTTTTTTCGCTCCAGGTCATCAATTTTTGAAGAGTGTATAAACAGTTTATTATCGTTTTTCAAGTTTGGGCTGTAGCTCAAAGATCCCGATCTAAGCCGTTCGGGCGACTCCCCACCTTCGCCAGGGTCAGGTTCCGTACGGCGTCGGACAACTGAGCGCGTCCCGCGGGCGATGATGAGATTTATCGGCAGGACAATTCGCCCGGGGAAAAAAAAAAAATCGGGTGTCCTTCAGGGTTTGAAAGTAATGTTATGTTGTTTATAGATGTTTATAATATTTTACAATTATAGTTATACAAATTATACAGGTTCTAAAAAATGGTGGTTTCCAATCCAGGGAGGGTACCGTTTTTTATGATGGGGATTTCCCATGAACTAACCATCCAGCGTTTTTGGGGTACCCCCATGACTATGGAAAGCCTCAAAATCAGCGGCTATCACTGGATTGACTTCAGGAGAAAATGTGACCAATAACATTGGTCTTTACTATGACCAATTCAACGGATTGAGTTGAGGATAAACATCTTGAATCTCATGGGTCTTTGCCAACCAAGACACAACCGACAAAAAGTTGCTCACAAAAAGGCCGGCTTCGCTGATGAGGGACTATGTGACTATGCAGGAACTCCCAGCAGTTCTATGGCTACAACGTCTACGATATACAAATTTGGATGGTTTTTTCGCAGCAAAGTCGTGTCAAGTCGTGGCCAAACCAAGACTCGGGAGATGACAAAAATGGGGGCAACAACTGCACTGCTGGGACCCTGGGCGATGTAGACCAAGATCAGCAGATACTTTCGACATACTGCTTTCCTGCGCGTCCCGAAACAGCCATCAAATTTTAAGCCCCAAAAAAAGAACGTTCAAAGAGCAAAAAACGAAGGTTGATCGATTTCAGATTTGCCTCCTTCCAGCTCAAAAAATGGAGATGAAAGAATCAACAAGTTCTCCATTGCCATCCACCTATCACTGAATGGTGCCCCATAGTTAGCTAAGCATATCCCAAGTATATCCCATGTTGATTGTGTCCCCTCATTATATCCTTCGATTTGCTTAAGGAACTCCAAATATTAAGAAAAATTAGACAGATTCCCCAAGTAGTGGACATCCACTACTTAAGATTTGTTCAAAAAAAAACATCCAAAAACAACCCATGATATCCCCATTGGGGTGAACATCCCATGAAAAAGATGTGGACAATGATCAAAATCAGAAACCAAAAATTGCGGAAGATATTTTTTGATATTTAAAAATCCCATAAAAATTGGCCATGTATAATTAGACCAAAAGTTATTACCCTCTGGTAAACGTCTACAGTTTGCGAACTTGAAGCCATGGCCCAGTCGAAATAGTGAGTTTTCCCATTAATAGCATGGTGATTTTCCAGTTGGCAGTGTGTCAAAACCTTGTACCCCTGTAGTTCACATCAAAATAGCTGGGTTAAAATGGATGTTCATCCCCCTAGAAATGGTATTTTCATAGGTATTGATCCATACCCAGTTCGTTATGTTAGCAGATACGAATCCCAAAAAATTCTCCAGGTCGAGATCGCTGCGGCAATCTTCTTCTTGGGCGGAGCAACATCCTCGGTCCAAAGGCCCGAAGGCGCCATGGAGATGATGGGTTTCATCGAAAAAAAAATGGGTGTGTCTGAAAATCGTGTACCCCTTTTTACCCAATGGTTAATGATCAAACCCAATGGTTTTCATGATCATGATCCCTATTAAATGGCTATTTCGTTGGGAATATAGCCTATTTTCAGACAAAGCCATTTGGGGGTTGGCCTATTCTTCGAAAATGCAAAACATCGAAAACACACAGTTGAAATATGTTCTGTGATATATGTTCCTTCTAAAGATCACGTGCTGGTGGTTTCTGATTTCCCCCGTACACAGCATCACACGTTGGAGATGCCTGATATTAACTTCCTTGACAAAAATCACATGTATGGGCTGGGGGATTTACTGTGATCACTATTCAACTACAAAATAGTGATGTACCTTGACTAGTCACACCATGTGCAATCCCATCCTTGTTAGGACCGTACCATGGCCTCATAGCTTGGGGATGACGGACTGGACGGTGTTTATCATTTGGAGACACCAGATGTCCACGGCCGACACGCAAAAATATGCATCAATATGTACATTCAGATTTACTATGTTTATGTGTATATATAATCATAAATGTATATGTATACATGTATGTATATATATATATTATCATAGTTTATCATTATATATATATGTATATATATATATATGTATATATATATATATATATGTATATGTATATATATACATATATGTGACTCATGTGACACTAATATGGGTGCTCCCTCTGTTTCTCCCTGGAACTACACATCTGACAGAAATGATCAATGGCTTACATGCGCAAGTCCGAGCCGTGGGCTCGCACCGGCGGGGCTGACGACTCCTAAGCTGTCAAAGATGGCGTGCTGTTGGAAAATACCCCATGTTTCATTGAGGTTTACCCCCTTGTAAACATACCAAAAGCCATGGAAAATCACCTTTCTTGATGGGTAAATCAACTATAAATGGATATAAATGGGCCATGTTCAATAGCTATGTAACAAATTACCAGAGGTTTAGCCAGTCTTTGCGGTGGGACCTCCATCTGGGTCGAAAGTCAAGACATGTCAAGACCATGCTTTTTCAAGGTCATTTTGGGTAGCGTCAATTGGTGGCTTTTTTTCGTGGCAGTCTGAACTCCCAGGAAGTCGCGAGGATTGGTTTTCCACATGGACGTTTTAACCTTGGAAAATGATTCCAACTGCGAAAAACTGGGTGAACATCAAAATAGCTGGTAAATGGATGTTCACCCAGTAAATAGGTATTATATAATTGTATGGTTAATGAACATCAAAAACTGGGTGAACATCCAACTGGTAATAGGTATTGATCCATACCCAAATCCATTGCGCCGAATCACAAGGATCGGCCAGGAGTGCCCAACTACAAATACGGCTTGATCTGGAGAGCGAATCATGAATCCAAAACCCAAAACCTCCACGACGCTTGAATTTGATGGCTCCCCTATCCCCAGATTCTACAGTAATATAAGAGACATAGAAATCTGTATTATCACAGATTTATACACATTTGTCTATGGGCTATAGGAAAACACATATCATTTCAGGATGTCATGGCCGTTCAGAACCCCGGAACACCACCGGGCGGCCCGGACCGTGGAGGAATTCAGGGTCGCGGCCCTCTCTAGCACCTAGAAACGGCCCATGAGCCGCTTCAGTGATTGGCAATTTGAATAGGTGACAAAAAAAAATTGGGACTCCCGGTCCCTGATTGAGGGTTTTACATGCTAGGATTTGAGTAGTCACTTGTGGGCCCATTGATACATCATGTTTGGAGCCATGCATACCCAAAACAGGCACAAAAAATGTTTGCTTTTCTGTACTTTATATGTCTTCATTCTCATAGAAAAAAAGAAGCGCAAGCTAATCAAACCTGGAAAAATATGGCAGTGTGTCAAAACCAATAGTACCCCTTTTTTGTTCACATCAAGTCATAGCTGGGTTTTATGGATGTTCATCCCATTAAAAATGCTATTTTCATAGGTATTGATCCATACCCATATGGCTTCAACCACCATATGTTCCGGCGTCATTTTGCCGGGACCGATCCCATGGGATCCCATGCCGCCGGCGCCTTCACGTTGTGCCTGCCCAGTTGGAAAACAATCGCCGACAAGACCAGGATCGCAGCCAGCCTCGGGATCGAGTTTGGCCAGTGATTTTCATGACCTATGTACCGATGATGTATAAAATATGCCATAGATATGTATAAATATGTAAAATGATGTATAAATGATGTACAAATGATCTTCAAACTTTTACAAAAATATTCTGTATGGTCCCGGTAGATAATAATATTTACACCCCCAAGAATCGCTACCACCAGGAACAGGTTGGATCCACTGAATTGCTGCCTGGGAGGGAACAGCAAATTCCGTGGTTCATGAGCATGTTTCCCTATGAAAATTACCATTTAGAGGTCATAAATCACCAAATGTTCAGAAAAAAAAATATGTATACAGTATACATCGTATTGTTTGCTAGAAATCCCATTATCTCAAGTATATCAAGTATATCCCATAAAATCTCCCCACCATATCCCATAAGAAAAATCTCCATGTTTTGAAGAAGCGGTGTGCGCTTCTCAGGTGTCACTCCCCATGAGTCCCGTGCATGATGGACGGCAGCTCGCGGGTTTCAAAGCCCCACCTGCAGGGCTCGCCATTTCTACCTACGACTGGGGGATGATTTACCCTCTGGTTATGTCAAAATAGCTATTGAAAATGGCCCATTTATAGTGAGTTTTCCCATCAAAAATGGTGATTTTCCATAGCTACGTTAAATTACCAGAGGGTAGAGGAAAAAACGTAAACGATGTTGATTTTGGATGGCTTATGCTTGGGTTCACCACATTACTATGTCTTAAGACGGGGAAGCACGACTCGGAGGATAAGGCCACGGAGGTACCCAGAACTGCTGAGCCTGGTGTGTTTTTTCAAGTCCCCATATATGTTGGTGAACTAGCTATGGTTCCTAACCAGTTACAACGAGTGTCCATTAGAAACATTATATAATGAAATAGTAGTTATATCTCCCAGGATGGACTATAACTAATCCAATGATATATATTTATCCTGGGATATATGAACTAATATCCCATCATACTTATACTAGTTATATTCATCCAATGAACTATAATTAACATTGACTGATCATCCAACTACAACTCCCAATCATCGGTAAAATATTATCAGTATAGTTAAAATTAGTTAAATCATCCGTTAAATCATCCCATCATCCAATTATAACTATGCTGATCCCTGAACCACTCTAGGGGATGATTCTTTTTGGGCCAGGTCGTCTCGCGGCAAGTGCCATGGATAAACATAGAAAAAAATGTGGAACACCAATGGTTCCCTTATGAAAACCATCTACAAACGGTGGGTTGAACCCACATCTATGATAGTTTACAGACAGGAGGATATATAAATGTGTGTATATATAATATGTAATACACAGATAGTTAGGTTTGTTAATGCACCAGGAATTTCCCATCATGTCCATGTCCATGTCATACCTTGGATTTTGGCAGATCACCACGATGCCGTCCGATCGCCATCCTCTCTGCGGCCATTTAACCGAACCCACTAAGGTGGTGGGTGGGAGCGGCTACTTGAGTTAAGGAAAAGCTACGAGCATAGGATCCTGTGTTGGGGACACAGTTGTTGGAGGTTCAACGGGGTTGACCATTTTGGAAACAGGGTTTCCCAGTACATTCACATTGGTAGCGGAGCGCTGGGCTGCCGCAATATCCTAGGTGCTAGTGGGTCTTCACAGCAGGGGCTAGGAGACTTTTAACTTCACCCTAGGTGTGAGCCATGGAGGGTGAAGCTGCGCAAGCAGCGGGGTCCGGGGCCTTCTCCACAGCGGTGCCGTGGAGTCAGATCCCCAAGTTCATTCCTGGGGAGACAGACCTCAGGGTCTACACCAGGAAGTTAGAGTTCCTGAAGGAGCTCTGGCCAGCTGAATACTTGGAGCAGCTGGCACCAAGAGCGGCCTTGTTGGTCGAGGGGGTGGCATTTCAGAAAATATCGAGGCTGGATCCAGCCAAACTCAAACAGAAGGAGGGCGTGAAGTATCTGGTGGAGGCGCTGGGCGGCCAATGGGGGCGTCCGGACACAGAAGAGCGCCTGGACATGTTTGAGAAGGCACTTTACCTTACAGTGCAGAAGGCTGATGAAAGTCATGACTCGTACATGGCACGTCATGATGCAGCCTTCGAAGACTTGTTGATGAGAAAAGTCACCATCGAAGAAGTCAGGGCCTACATCCTGATCAGGCAGTCCTTGCTGAGCAGTGAAGATCGCAAGAAGATCATCTTTGAGAGTGGTGGGGCCTTGTCATACGACCAGGCAAAGAAGAGCATCAAATTGCTGGGATCGAAATTCTTTTTGGAGTTGCAGAACAATTCCAAGATGGCTCCCAAACTCAAAACGTATGATGTCAATCAGGTTGAGGACGAGACAGTGATGTATCAAGAAGCTGAAGAGGAAGTGGACGAAGATGTTGCCTTTCAGGTGCTCCTGGAGAACGGTGACGAAGATGCCTGCTTTGTCAGTGAGTTCGAGGATCAGATCTGTGCAGCGTGCCAAGAGTCTCAAGAACTTGCTGCATGCTTTGTGAGCTACCAGGAGGCTCGAGCTCGCTTGAGAGATAAGGCAAAATCGAGAGGCTTCTGGCCATTGGCAGGATACAAGGGAAAAGGAAAAGGTCGAAAGGGCAAGCCGTTCATGGGAGCCAGCAACACCAAGGGTGGCTCTGGTCAAGCGGGACTTCGTCGACGAAGTCTTGCTGATCGCATCGCAAATTCAACATGTAGACGATGTGGCCAGCCAGGACATTGGAAGAGAGAGTGTCCGATGGCGTCGAACCCGACTGGCAACTCTCTCATGATAAAGAAGAACGATGCAGAGTCCTTCACTGGCATCTCCCAAGTCGAGGGCTATGGCAACCAACATGGTGAACATGAAAGTGATCGCAGTAGCCTGGACGTTGTCTACGAGCTTCCGGTCACTGCAGAGGTCTATGATGAGGACGGAAAACAAAACATGACACTTGGGTTTGGGAAATCTGTTGTGGATTGTATTGAGGATTGTATGGTGTGTTTTCACGAATGGACTCAAAATGTTTCTCAACGTCTTCATCAATGTTGTAGGAAACATGATGTCTCCAGTGTCGCCACAGCTGCAGAGCCGTTCCGAGCACCCATTTGCATTGCTGAGGGCCCACCAGGAGATAACCTTGTGGTGCATTCCACAGCAGAAGTTTTTAATGCAGAGGAGGCAGATGATGAAGCCATCATCGATACGGGGGCCAGTCGGGCAGTGATTGGTAGTGAAAGATTGAAACGTCTTGTGAGGAGCTTTCCCCCTGAACTTCGCAATCGTGTCATGAAGGTTCCCACAAATGGGGTCGTTTTCAAATTTGGAAATGCTGGTCGCCTGACTAGTAGCTTTGCTGTGATGCTTCCGAGACTGCAAAATGGGTGGCTCCGTGTTGAGGTAGTGCCAGGTCAGACACCGTTCCTCATATCGAATGCAGTGCTAAGTGGCCTCAAAGGGATTATTGATGTTGAGGGTAGAGTGTTGGGGTTTAAGGGGAGTTCCCAAAAGATCAAGTTGGAGTCGGTTCGCAAAAATCTTATGGGGGTGAAAGTGGTTGAACTTTTGATGAAAGCACCCCATGGGGAGAACACACCAACACACATCTTCTGTGCACCTGTGGACGAAACGAAAACACAAACTCAACATGGTTTTGATGTGAGGCAGGTACAGGTCAATCCAGGAGATAGTCGTGACACCCACCACTTGCATGAAAAACCTACAGTAGGTCGAATTCAGAATGTTAGTGAAACGGTTTCTAAGGAATGTGCAGAAATTGGAAACCAAGGACAGTACTCAGGACCGAAAGACTCAGCATCTTTGTGTACAGCAGTCGAGAGTGACCAAGCTCAGCCCACGTGTGAAAGTTTGAGCAAACCCGTGAGTTCACCTGATGTCCTCGCAGATGGTGCCGAGCTATCTGGATCGGGTTCTGACTACTCCCACAGACCCGTCGTTGCAGACCTCGAGACAACACGAGGACTTTCCCGAAGCGCTGATGAGGCCACCAGGCATCAACACCCTGACCGATTGGGGACGAGTCAAGGCACCGTCGGGGAAGCATGCCAGCAAGCCTTTCGCCACCATCTACGAGGACGACAGAATGTATGTGAACCAGCTATGGAACAGACGAGGGGTCTCGTCATGGGTGAGGAGCTTCCAGCTCTACTGTCGCGAGCGGAGGGCAGCCAGTCAGGAAAGACAACGCCTCACACGTGGGGAGGACTCAGAGAATGTGACTCCTCCGCGTGTCCCGCCGACAGAGCAGACACCCATTCAACCGATGGCCAAGACTGCCCCAAAGGCAATCCAGCGGGCTTACCCATCTCGCCAGATGTTGGAAGAGCCCGATTGGACAAAGGTGGCAATCGAGACACCAGTGCCCGAAGAGAGCAAGAACAACAAGCGGGGTATGGCGCCGCCGATCAAACCCATGGAGATTCCGATCAACCAGGAGAAGGTGAACCAGATCCAAGCCCAGATTGCAATTCTGCAGCGAGAACTGCTGAAGGAGACTCAAGGATCCAGCTCAGCAGAGTAGGTGTGCCCACGTTCCATGGTTTGCATGCGAATCTTCAAAGTAAGGCCACTGAAATTGAACATGGTTTGATAACCCTGAAAGCGGAGAAAATGTATGTTGGATCCCGCCCCAAGATTGTCAAGTTTCATGGACAGCATTTTCAACTTGATGGCTCCAAGAAATCCAATTGTCCAAAGAATCCCAAAGATCAGATTGACCTCCTGGAAGTTTATTGCGAGCCCAACTCCCAACTATCCAAACAAATTCAACAAATGGGTGGTAAATCTCTCAGATTCACGAAGGATGATGGGGATCTAAGTACACCAGAGGGTCAACAAAAGTTGTGGGGATGGATTTATTTGTTTGAGCCACGTCATGTATGGGTAGCACCCGAATGTCGATTGTGGGGAAATTTTTCCAGGTTTAACATGGGGAGAAGCACCTCAATGTTTGATCAAATCAATCAAAAAAGGAAAACTGATGGTCCACACTTGGTGTTATGCAATCAGTTATACCTTCACCAAATCAGTGAATCTCGACACTTTCACCTCGAACAACCCAAGGGTTCAGAGATGGTCTTGCAACCGGAACTGGATGATGTCCGGAAGGGCACACTGCCGGCGACTTTTGACATGTGCCGGGTTGGGAAGCTTAGAATGCCTCGGTCCTCAGAATTCCTCCAAAAACGAACCCAAGTCTTTACAACAAGTCGGACAATGTTTGAAATGTTACACTCTCAAGTATGCCAAAAGGATCACCAACATACCCCAATCAAAGGTCAGTTCAAGAATCAAGGGGAATGGCAGAATGTTTCAGCGTACGCACAAGCATACACTGCACAATTTGCGCGCCGGGTTGCAGGGGTAGTCTTGTGGGAGTGTAGAAATCATGGGGATCCGCTGTTGCTTGAAGAAATCCTTGTAGGACTGGAGGAACATGAGAGACCTCTGGCAGAAGAATCTCTGCAGCTACACAAAAGGCGACGCGTTGGGCTGAAACAGCCAGAGTCATCGATGTATGGCAAGGCTCCCAGCTGGAGTGACATTTTTCGAACTGTTGGGTATAGCACCCCAAGGGTTGGAAATGCTTGCTTTACTGGGAATGGAGATGCTGTACTTCAGCTGGTACAGATGTTGGTCCCTGAAATCAAAGTACATCTGGTAGTCGCCTGCCGCGGCACAGACCGACATCGCACCCAACCTGACGGTGTCATGCCAGAAATATTGCCCTGGAGAAAGACTGTCATTGTGGAACGTAACACAGGGGAGATCAAGGATCTGGGTCCAGTTGAGAACTGGGTCAACTTGCCCAGACTGAAGCAGATTCGGTCCACTGGGTCAGCCAAACTTTCAGTCACTGTGTTTGGGGTTAGGGATGAAACCAACAATCCACAAGGGGCAGTTTTTCGCAGTGCTGAGCCCGGTGAAAATCCTCATGCCGCTGAAAGTGGCAGATTTGGTGTGTTACAGCATCCGGGTGTGGAAGCTGCACCATCTGGTGAACCGACAGTGGGCGTTTCAAGTAGTATGAGGGACCTCCAAAGGAAAGATGCACCTGAGTTAGAACACATGGAAGAAGGATGGGCCCCCAAAGTCACACCAAAGTCTGGACCAGCGTATCGGGGTTTAACTGGGGTTCAAAAGGGGGATTTGAGAAAGCTTCACAACAATCTTGGGCATCCTGACCCCGAAAAGATGGTGAAATTTCTAACTGAAAGAGGTGCACAGGCCGAGGTCATTGAAGCAGCACGTGACATGGTCTGCGACACATGCGTTGAATCTCAGGATCGTCGGAAACGATCACAGCCAAGTAGGATTCACGAGGCACTCGATTTTAATGATGTTGTCGGTGCCGATGGAGCCTACTGGACCAATAAAACTGGAAAGACCTTTCACTTCATGCATTTTATTGATGAGGCAACCTTGTATCATGTGGGGGCACTGAGTGCACGAAAGGTAGAGGATCAGGTTCAAACTTTTCTTAATACCTGGGTTCAGTGGGCAGGACCATGTCGCACCTTGTATCTAGATCCAGCCGGTGAATATGTCAATGATACATGGGCAGCAGTATTGCAAGGCGAAGGGATCAAAGTATCCATGACTGCTGCTGAGGCACATTGGCAAAATGGCAGAGCCGAAGTCCATGGAAAGGTTGTTAAGGATATCCTATCTAGAATGGAAAAGGATCGTGTGATTGAGACAGTGGAGGAATTTTCACAGTGCCTTCGCCAAGCTTTTGCAGCCAAAAATTCATTGAGCCGAGTGCACGGCTTCACACCGGAACAATGTCTTTTAGGGAAATCCCGACATCTGCCTGGTTCTTTGGTGTCTGATGATGCGGCGACCAGTCATAGCCTGGCAGAAAGTTCCACTCCAGAAGGGGTCCGATTTAAAGAAAGCCTTCTGAGACGGGAATTAGCCCGAAAAGCATTTGTACAGGCAGACAACGATTCCTCATTCAGGAGGGCACTTCTGAGGCAGAGTCGGCCTGGAAAACTCGAATATGAGGCTGGTGACTGGGTCCTCTATTGGAGGAGAGCTCGTGGTAGGAATCGTATCGAAGTAGGTCGCTGGTATGGGCCGGCTCAAGTGATTGCTTGTCAAGATCCAAAGGTACTCTGGCTCAGTCACCTTGGTAGAATCATCCGTGCCAGTCCGGAACAAATTCGACCAGCATCCCTCCGGGAATATGCAAGGCTCCCTCGTGATCCACAGGGTTTTGTTTTGGAGGAGAAGCCACAGGGGAGAGGGTATATCGATT
The DNA here is from genome assembly GCA_947184155.2 of Cladocopium goreaui. Classification (NCBI taxonomy): domain Eukaryota; class Dinophyceae; order Suessiales; family Symbiodiniaceae; genus Cladocopium; species Cladocopium goreaui. The sequence goes on from CAMXCT020006505.1 coordinate 154,159, forward strand.
TGGGGAATTCCGGAAATGATCCTGGGGTTGCTGATGATGAAGAAATTCCGGCAATTGAAACAAATCATGAACCCCCATTGTCAGAGTTTTCATATGCGCCCACAACACCATTGCAAAGTCAGCCGGAAGGTGAACAGTTTCCACTCGAGCCGACAGAAAAGAGCAGTGATGGTGGTGATGAAGTTCCCCAGGATGGTAGATATGTTCCTGTACCTGATGATTCGGATGATGGTTTGTTTGGGGATGATTGTTTGTTTGTTTCGGAAAAACCTGGAGTTTGGGAATTGTCACTGCTGGACTATGAGCTCGAAAAAGAAACTGCAGAAGTCCTATGTTGCGAACCAACGGTTTTTCAAGACACCTTGGTTGTATCCAATGATCGAAAGAAGAGGGTCGAATTGAACTATCGTGACATGACCCGACATGAGCAGGGTTTGTTTGATGCGGCCAAACAGAAGGAAGTCAACGCTTGGTTGGCACATGGGACGGTAAAGAAACTTACAAAGGGTTCACTGAAACCGGAACAAATAATGCGGTGTAGATGGCTGCTGACTTGGAAGGATCCATTGCCAGGCACATCCGAAAGGAGAGCAAAAGCAAGGTTGGTAATCCTAGGTTTTGAGGATCCAGGTGTCGGAGTTGTTCCTAGTGATGCCCCAACACTCTCCAAGGATGGCAGGCAATTGTTGCTTCAGCAAGCAGCATCGCGGCGCTGGTGCCTGATGAATTTCGATATCTCTACAGCCTTCCTGAAAGGGGAAGGTGATGGACGTCCTCTGGGCATTCATGCACCTCCAGAGATAAAGCGAGCCCTTCACATGAAAGAGGGTGACCAGTGTTCTTTGGAAGGAGGAGCTTATGGGAGGGTTGATGCACCATTCCTCTGGTACAAAGCTCTCCGGGCATCACTCGAATCTCTGGGGTTTGTTGCATGTCCTTTTGATGGTTGTCTTTTCAGCTTGATAACTCAGGACCCCAAAAACCTTAAGGGGAAACCCGTTGTCAGAGGGGTACTGGGTATTCATGTAGATGATGGAATTGGTGCTGGAGATGATTACTTTAAGCAGACCATCGAAAGACTCTGGAAAATCTATGACTTTGGGGCATACTATGAAAGGGAATTTGACTTCTGTGGGGTTCACTATAAACAATGGGATGATGGTTCCATAGAGATGGATCAAGTGGGATATGTCCAGAAGATTTCACCGATAGAGGTACCCCGAACACGGAGAAGTGACCCTGAAGCAGAAGTCAATGACGTAGAGCGTCAAGAATTGCGCCGGATATGTGGGAGCCTGCAGTATGCAGCAGTGCACACAAGACCTGACCTTTGTGCAAAAACAGGTCAGTTGCAATCCATGGTCACAAAGGCCAGGGTGAAACATTTGCTGGAAGCAAATCGGGTTCTGTTCGAAGGCAAGAAGCATCCAGTGTGTTTGATGATTGTTCCTATTCCTGAACAACAGGTGGCCTTTTGTGTGTTTTCAGATGCATCCTTTTCAACATCACGAGAGATGTCATCTAGGCAGGGGACATTGATATTTGCCACGGATGTGAAGCTTTCTCGAAATGAACGGACAGTCGTTTGTCCCATGGCATGGAGTTCCAAAAAGATCCCACGGGTCGTCACCTCGACTCTTAGTGCAGAGTCAATTGCACTGAGTTCATCTTTAGACAGGTTAGGGTATGTCCGTGTGGTTTGGGAATGGCTGAAAAATCCTGGGGTTGATTGGACCAACACCACGAAAATTTTGTGTGAATCACCATTCGCTAGTGCAGTGACTGATTGCAAGAGTGTTTATGATGTCGTCACTCGCACAGCCATTCCAAGCTGTAATGAGTACAGGACAACCCTTGAATGTCTTTTAATTAGGGAAAGATTGCAAGAAAATGTGCAAATGCGATGGATCAGCACGCAGGCGATGTTGGCAGACTCACTTACAAAGAGTATGGATTCAAGCATGTTGCGGGAATGCTTGCGAACAGGTAGATACTCTCTTTTTGATGAACAAGAGAGTCTGAAACAACGCGCTTCAAAGCGTGAGCGGCTTCAGTGGTTGAGAGAAGAAGGACCAAAAGTGGACATGGACAAGGCTACAAAACTTTAAAAATTTTGGATTTTGACCAGTGTTAATGCACCAGGAATTTCCCATCATGTCCATGTCCATGTCATACCTTGGATTTTGGCAGATCACCACGATGCCGTCCGATCGCCATCCTCTCTGCGGCCATTTAACCGAACCCACTAAGGTGGTGGGTGGGAGCGGCTACTTGAGTTAAGGAAAAGCTACGAGCATAGGATCCTGTGTTGGGGACACAGTTGTTGGAGGTTCAACGGGGTTGACCATTTTGGAAACAGGGTTTCCCAGTACATTCACAAGGTTATATATATATATAGTTATGGAATTATTTACATAATTACCCAGATCTACTTAAGGCACTTATTCTACGGAACTTCGGTGTCGCAGGGAATCCTGGCCACTTTCATAGGCAACATCAATGGTAGCTGCAAATCACTCTTCAACCACCAACTTTGGTGATGAGTTTGAAGCGTTCGAACCGATTGAACCTCACTAAAAATGCTGAGGACCCCCTGTTCCATCCTTTGATTTTCACATCATCATCCCCCATCCTGGCCTGTTGCCAAGGACTGGATCCTGGCGACGCAACACGCAAGCATCCGGATCCAGAATGCGCTTCGATCCGCACATGTTTACATGGAAAAAACATATGGTGCAGTTTAATCGAGTGATATATGGGCCACATAGAACTATAGTGTCCCATATATCACTGATTATATAATTATCATATATATATATAAGTGATATAACTATCCTTAGGGAGAAGGATCAAAAAAAACATTTTTAGGGATCAAAAAAAAATAGCAGAGATCAAAGCCCTATCCTTATGGCTATGGAACTTAACTGATGACTGCTATTGGTGATCCATTCAGGCTGGATCCTCCCATAGATTGTGGTATTTTTTAACCAGAAAGAAACGACCAGGTCCCCAGGTGTAGATAGAGGGCGCAACTTAAATCGCAACGAGCCGCCAGTATGCATGGGAATGATTCCTTTCCCCCAAGAGTAATAGCTCGTAAAGAAAACCCTGGTTCTGTGTTGGGGTCCCTTATTTGGCTTTCTTCATAGTAAACATATATTATATATAATATAATATATAAAAAAATATATATATATATATTATATATATTATATATATTATATATATATATTATCCGCCGACCCTTGCCTAGCTTTGGCCTAGGCGGGGCGGCGCCCGGGATCACCGTAGGTGTGCAGCATGGCCCTGGTGCCTTCCAAGCTGCTATCTGGCATTTCCGAGGCGCTACAACCTGTTTCTATTGGGCTTCGAAACTGCCATCCGGCACGTTTCCAGCAGCCCTTAAAAGCCTTCAAAGCCTCCCAGCAGCTTTGCCATGGGACTTCCCGAGGCCCCACGAACTGTTTCTGTTGGCCTTCGAAGCTGCTATAGCTGGCATTTCCGAGGCGCCACAACTTTCTATTGGGCTTCGAAACTGCCATCTAGCCTTTCCCAGCAGCCTTTCAACGCCTTAAAACCTTCAAAACCTTCCAGCAGCTTTGGCCTTCGAAGCTGCTATATCTGGCATTTCCCAGGCGCCACAACTTTCTATTGGGCTTCGAAACTGCCATCTAGCCTTTCCCAGCAGCCTTTCAACGCCTTAAAAACCTCAAAACCTTCCAGCAGCTTTGCCATGAGATTGGGCGAGGCGCCATGTGCTGTTTCTGTTGGGCTTCGAAGCTGCTATCTGGCATTTCCGAGGCGCTACAACCTGTTTCTATTGAGCTTCGAAACTGCCATCCGGCACGTTTCCAGCAGCCCTTAAAACCCTTAAAACCCTCCCAGCAGCTTTGCCATGGGACTTCCCGAGGCCCCACGAACTGTTTCTGTTGGAAACTGCCTGGCAGTGTTTCTGTTGGGCTTCGAAGCTGCTATCTTGCATTTCCGAGGCGCTACAACCTGTTTCTATTGGGCTTCGAAACTGCCATCCGGCACGTTTCCAACAGCCCTTAAAACCCTTAAAACCCTCCCAGCAGCTTTGCTATGGGACTTCCCGAGGCCCCACGAACTGTTTCTGTTGGAAACTGCCATCTGGCAGTGTTTCTGTTGGGCTTCGCAGGTGCTATCTGGCATTTCCGAGGCGCTACAACCTGTTTCTATTGGGCTTCGAAACTGCCATCCGGCACGTTTCCAGCAGCCTTAAAATCCTTAAAACCCTCCCAGCAGCTTTGCCATGGGACTTCCCGAGGCCCCACGAACTGTTTCTGTTGGAAACTGCCATCTGGCAGTGTTTCTGTTGGGCTTCGAAGCTGCTATCTGGCATTTCCGAGGCGCTACAACCTGTTTCTATTGGGCTTCGAAACTGCCATCCGGCACGTTTCCAGCAGCCCTTAAAACCCCTTAAAACCCTCCCAGCAGCTTTGCCATGGGACTTCCCGAGGCCCCACGAGCTGTTTCTGTTGGAAACTGCCATCTGGCAGTGTTTCTGTTGGGCTTCGCAGCTGCTATCTGGCATTTGCGAGGCGCTACAACCTGTTTCTATTGAGCTTCGAAACTGCCATCCGGCACGTTTCCAGCAGCCCTTAAAACCCTTAAAAGCCTCCCAGCAGCTTTGCCATGGGACTTCCCGAGGCCCCACGAACTGTTTCTGTTTGGAAACTGCCATCTGGCAGTGTTTCTGTTGGGCTTCGCAGCTGCTATCTGGCATTTCCGGGGCGCTACAACCTGTTTCTATTGGGCTTCGAAACTGCCATCCGGTTTCATTGGGCGAAACTGCCATTCCAGCAGCCCTTAAAACCCTTAAAACCCTCCCAGCAGCTTTGCCATGGGACTTCCCGAGGCCCCACGAACTGTTTCTGTTGGAAACTGCCATCTGGCAGTGTTTCTGTTGGGCTTCGCAGCTGCTATCTGGCATTTCCGAGGCGCTACAACCTGTTTCTATTGGGCTTCGAAACTGCCATCCGGCACGTTTCCAGCAGCCCTTAAAACCCTTAAAACCCTCCCAGCAGCTTTGCCATGGGACTTCCCGAGGCCCCACGAACTGTTTCTGTTGGAAACTGCCATCTGGCAGTGTTTCTGTTGGGCTTCGAAGCTGCTATCTGGCATTTCCGAGGCGCTACAACCTGTTTCTATTGGGCTTCGAAACTGCCATCCGGCGCGTTTCCAACAGCCCTTAAAACCCTTAAAACCCTCCCAGCAGCTTTGCCATGGGACTTCCCGAGGCCCCACGAACTGTTTCTGTTGGAAACTGCCATCTGGCAGTGTTTCTGTTGGGCTTCGCAGCTGCTATCTGGCATTTCCGAGGCGCTACAACCTGTTTCTATTGGGCTTCGAAACTGCCATCCGGCACGTTTCCAGCAGCCCTTAAAACCCTTAAAACCCTCCCAGCAGCTTTGCCATGGGACTTCCCGAGGCCCCACGAACTGTTTCTGTTGGAAACTGCCATCTGGCAGTGTTTCTGTTGGGCTTCGAAGCTGCTATCTGACATTTCCGAGGCGCTACAACCTGTTTCTATTGGGCTTCGAAACTGCCATCCGGCACGTTTCCAGCAGCCCTTAAAACCCTTATAAAAGCCTCCCAGTAGCTTTGCCATGGGACTTCCCGAGGCCCCACGACCTGTTTCTGTTGGAAACTGCCATCTGGCAGTGTTTCTGTTGGGCTTCGCAGCTGCTATCTGGCATTTCCGAGGCGCTACAACCTGTTTCTATTGGGCTTCGAAGCTGCCATCTAGCCTTTCCCAGCAGCCTTTCAACGCCTTACTTTCCAGCACCCCTTCAGAGCTTTGCCATGGGTCTCGAGGCCCCGCGAACTGTTTCTGTTGGCCTTCGCACGAACTGTTGCAGCATGGCCCTGGTGCCTGCCTTTGTGCTTTTCCATTGCCCCTTCAAAGCTTCAAAATCCGCCGACCCCTGCCTAGTTTTGGCCTAGGCGGGGCGGCGCCCGGGATCACCGTAGGTGTGGAGCATGGCCCCGGTGCCTGCTTTGTGCTTTTCCATTGCCCCTTCAAAGCTTCAAAAGCTTCAGAAGCAATGCCTTGCCATTGCAGCTCCCGAAGCCCTTTGGAAACACGAACTGTTTCTGTTGGGCTTCGAAGCTGCTATCTGGCACTTCTGACCAGCAGCTTTCGACGGCGTTTCGTTGAAACTGCCATCTGGCACGTTTTCAGCACCCCTTGAAAGCCTTAAAACGCTCAAAACCCTCCCAGCAGCTTTGCTATGGGACTTCCCGAGGCCCCACGAACTGTTTCTGTTAGGCTTCGAAGCTGCTATCTGGCACTTCCGAGGCGCCACAACCTGTTTCTATTGGGGCTTCGAAGCTGCTATCTGGCACTTCCGCGGCGCCACAACCTGTTTCTATTGGGGCTTCGAAACTGCCATCTGGCATGTTTCCAGCACCCCTTAAAAGCCTTAAAAGCCTCAAAACCCTCCCAGCAGCTTTCGACGGCGTTTCACTGATTTGCCATGGGACCTCCCAAGGCGCCACGAGCTGCTTCTGTTGGGCTTCGAAGCTGCTATCTGGCATTTCCGAGGCGCCACGAGCTGTGTCTATTGGTGTTCGAAACTGTTATCTTGCACGTTTTCAGCACCCCTTAAAACCTTGTTACGTTGCTATCCAACTTTTCCGATCACACTGCCGTCCAAAAACCTGGTGGGACCCGCGCGCGCAACTCCACCCTTGAAAGGGGGTCGGCGGCACCAGGGCGTCAGCCCATTTATAATATATATATATATATATTATATTATATTATATATGTATATATTGGCTATACATCTCCATTGCATGACGCTTAAACATGTTGAACTTAGCTCAACACCCATAAACATGATGGTTTAGCCTCCTTGTCTAATCCTATTAGTGGTGATATAAACCCCTACTAACTAAAACCATCCAGAAAGACACCATGCTGCCTCACTCTGCTGGTAGCAGCTCGTGTCGTCACTTTTTGGTCTGCAAAAAAGTTGACACATTCTAAGTTGCAACAAGACATTTCGCTGAAATAATCTTGAGCCAAATGATGTTCATCCATGTTCATCCGCCTAATGGTGCCTCAGCCCTTCAAATTTCACCTGCAAGCCATCAGCCAATCACGACAGAAACCACCACTCTCTGGTGCTGTGCACAATGCAGTCATAGCTTCCAGTTGCTTCAGGGAGCTCAGGAACGCCCCAAGCTTTCATCATTGTCTCTGAATCCTCTGGAAACGCTTCTGGAAACGCTACCATGGCTCGCAAGCTGCCGTGTTTGACTCTAAGAAATCGGGTTTCGCCTCCTTCATCCCATCTTGGCCAAATCGCAAGTCATCCGTGTCTGCCAAACCAGCCCTTACGTTCTGGCGCATCTGCACCAGACTGATGTGCATGTCAATGGCCACATCCAAGTGTCTCACACTTTGCACCATGACGAAGTTGGTCAGCAAAGAAATACAAGCGGTCACCCAGTACGTGTTTGGTAAAATGCCCATTGCCTGTGCCAAGAAATGCCTTTCTGCAGCTTAGCATCAGCAGCACAAGCAGTATCAGTGTTCATTCGGTGCCTCTTAGGTGCTCTCACTGCTGGAGCTGGGAGCTTTCCTGACGTAGGGCGATCTTGCACGGCAAGCATCCGGGACTCCGGGACTTGTGCAGGTGTGGCTCATTCAAAATCTCTTCAGGTTCATCTGAGTCCAACCGTGCGAAGGCATTCAACCTTTGCTCTGACAGATTCTGAAACTCTTTTAGTGCTTGCTTTCTTGGGATCCGCAGTAGGTGGCAGAAAAGTTGCGGATGATCTCCTGGGTTGCAATCCATCTCTGCATCTGGCGTGGTGGCGGACGGTGCGTCTGGCTTCTGCTGTTTCTGCGGAGGCTCGCGTGCGTCTTTGGCCCGCTTGGCAGGCTTGCGCTTGTCCTTGGCCTTGGGCGGCTTGCCAAACGTGCTTCTTGATTCTGCTTGTCGCTTTTTTGGATGATGCACATCCTTTCTCACGGGTGCAGAAGGCGACTGATTAGGGCGCCACAGTTGGTCATCGGTAGCTCGTCTACGAGCATCAACCAATGTTTCAAATGCATGGACTACCGAACGAAAGGCTTCAGCAGACTCGCCCTTATCAGGATGAGTGGATAGGGCGAAACGGCGGTAAGCTGTTCTGACCTCAAAGTCCCTCGCAGAGGGTAGCAAATGCAAAGTTTTGTGCAAGCATTGCATCGCGCCGATGCTAGGCACCCGGCAACCCAATTCGAGCCGGGATTCCACTAATACATACGTCGATGGTCTGGTGTGGGAATCTAAGTGGTGTAGCAGTTCCCAACTTTTGACCCAGAGGGCTTTGAAGAAAGGCTGCGCGGGATCCTATCCATCCCCCAGCACCTCTACCAGCATGGTCAAAAGGTAGCACAGCGTCTGCATAATCGCCTTGAAGGTCGTTGAATGCCTCAGCCCGAAGGAGACTGGATTCCCAATGGGCCAATGATGCCCTGCAAAAACAAACATCACTTTGTAGCTTGTTACATTCTTAGTGTATATATATATATATATACATCCAAGATATTCTAACATTAATATAACTGTGTAACTTGTGGGCCTGTGCGTTCTTGTGTGTATATATCCATGTCACTAGGCCAGGCGTCGTCCCTGGGGGTCCCAACTCTTTGGTCACCAGTCCTGCTGACCAGCCTGGAAGGCTTCAATGTTTGATGAATGTTGATGGCACAGATTTCCCCATTTTCCCACCTTTTCCCACCCGTTGATCATCATCTTCTCACATCTTCACAGCTTTTCCCGGCCCCTATGGCCCTATGACAAGCTGATGCTTGATGATGTTTGGATCATCTTTTTTCCCCATGAAAATGGGGCATTTCACTTCGGGCTGATCCTCCATTTTCAGACACGTCCCATCTCCACAGTCGGAAACACCCCGCCTTGCGTCACATCGATGATCACTACCAGCACTTGCCACCAGGTCCTTCCAGTGCTGTGATCAGGTCATTTTGATCAGGTCAAGCGGAGATGGGATTCCCATCTCCATCGCGGGATCCTTTCCATCTCCTCCACATCTCCTACCTTCCGAATACTTTGACGATGTTGTTTTCCTAGTATCCATCAATTATATCCCATTATATCCCATTAGAATCATCCCAATTAATATGTTGGTCATCCCATATCATGTTATCCCATATGGTTACATCTTGGGTTTGTCTGACAATAGGGCCCTATTTCGTCCACTGTTTCATCATCCTTTTCGCTGTGAAAAGAAACGTCAATGGGGGGGGCGTTAATCCGCCATTTTCAAACACACTCATACTTCATGGTGTTGGTTCCAAAACATCCCATCACCTCCCATGAATTTTCCCATGAACTTCCCATTTGATCCCCATGTTTGCGTCCTAAATCTCTGAATCTCTCGTAAAAAACAGGGGAAAACCACCATGGTTGCCACGGTTCCTTTGTGCTCCACCCGAGGCGCCAAATTTCCCCATCCGCGGTCCATCGGCCAAACCACTCGGGGGAGCTCGACCACAGGGCGAACCAATCAGAGAAGGCATCCTTTCGACCTACGGCGCATTGCGCCGCATCTGTCGGGGCTGTTGAAGGCTGATCTGGGGAGCCCTGATATTTTTTTGGTGTCCTGGTGCTGAAGAACAACATTGAGTCATGGGGAGTATTATGAATATTTATGAAGTATGAGTATTGTTATGGGGATGTGTCTTGGGATATGGAGATCATTTGGGATATTTGACGGGGATACAATTCGGATACAATAATAGGGATGTTCAATCGGCATGAAATTGGGAGGCAATGGGATAAAATGGAACCAGTGTAGTTTCCAAGGGGGAAGCAAAAGTTAGCCAAAAAACATCCCATTATGGTAGTTGAAGATACCAAATACATGTGGCCAACTGACCATCTGATTTCACAGGATGTAACTAGCCTGGTCACGCACAGATGGACTGAAATAGGATAAAAATCACTGGGGTTACTGACCGCGAAAAACCACACACCATCATTCATGTGGAATGTTTGCGTGGAATGTTTGCGAAAAATATGGGGCTACCACTCTACTATACCAATCAACCAAGCCAATTCGGAAAAAGGATATCTCTTGAATCTACCCAAGACCTTTGCAGAAGTACTTACTGAACAGTTTTTGCAACTTTGGGCTCAAGACCTTCAAAAGGCTGGAGGTCTTGAGATACATCACTTACTGTCCGGACCCGACACTTCGGCCAAAATCTGGCGGAATGGTTTCCAGCATTTGTTCGAATGTATACAGACTATGTACCATCTGGTTATTTAACATAGCCATGGAAAATCACCATTTTTAATAGGTAAACCATCTATAAATGGGCCATTTTCCATGGCTATGTTAAATAGCCAGAGGGTACATCCCTGGAACAGTGACTCGCTTATCCTATGCTTGGAAATGGTATTTACGTACATTCACAGGGTACCTCGTTGGAAGTAGTGAAGGTCAATAATGTGCTACACCCACTGGTGAACTAAACCATCCATAATTGGGGATCTAGTCTATTCTTGGGTTTATTATATACATTTATTACATTACATCACACAAGGTGGTGCCCCCCCACGGTTATAAGTTGGTTCATAACCCTTGGAGTTTTTTTCACCGACTTAGCCAACGACCTGGGGCACCACTACATCACAGCGAGAAAACGAGACACGGACACACCGCGCCCTTTCCGCGCCTACCAGTAGATGGCTGACACCCCACAAGATGAGACTCAAGATCAGCGAGGTGACATCGATGTGCACCTGGCCACAGCCCATGCTTCGATGGTTCTGGGATGACATCTAGTGCCGTAAACCCCAAAGTATGTGTATGTATATATATATATACACATAACAAACTCCATACATCAGTCTATTCTAAAGATACACATCAAAATAAATCCAAACCATATCTACCAACTTTTACTTCACTTTCGCACTGGCGCTTGCCACATTACAACCAACTGGCGCCCCCGTCCTCCCCGTCTTCCCCCAACCTTCATGATATAGAAGCGGCCTTGCCACCAGGTCAAGCCTCGCGACTTGTGCTTGTAGATCCGCTCCGCTCCAATGGAGCCTGCGGCTCAAGGGGAAAAAAAGGTCCTGTCCCTGGTTTCTAAAAGTAAAGTGTCTTCGACGATATTCCCATCATATGTCATAATTCTCATATATGCCAACATTGTGTTATTCCCATAGTCATTCCCAATGATATTCCTTTTATAAATATATATATATATGTATGTATGTATATATATATATAAATCACCACTATGTATATATTAAATATATATATATATTTATTTACCATTATATATATATTAACCATTATATATTAACCAAGATATTCCCATCATATGGCACCCCTTATCTTCCCCCCCCCCTCGGCGCGCCCGCTGCGCGCCTGAGACACTGAAGACCACACCAGTTACCTTAGGTGGGTTTAACATAGACCCTGGCAGATAGGGTTGGAAGACTGGTTTCCACTAAGTCTGGCTGATTTTCAGGGTCCAACTGTTTATTTTTTTCAGAGGGTCATATCTATGATACATCATATCAATCAATATTATCTATGTTTGAAATATGACAATATAATTATGTATATATATATAGTAATCTAGAGTTGTTTAATAACTATATCTACCGTTGATATCTATAGTAATCTATAGTCTATAGATATATATGTGTGTGTGACATATCTATACATATATATAGATAGATAGATAGATAGATGGATGGATGGATGGATGGATAGATAGATATATCGTTTGAATGGGGGTTATACAGCAACCTATGGCTGGGGGAGCACCACCTTATACCCCATAATTTTGGGCTTATGTGAATAGGATATACAACTAACATCAACTAACAATATGATATGTGGTATTATGTTAGTTGATGTTAGTGTCTGATGTATGTCTAACAATAGGATATCAGGATATCTGGGTCTCTGAAGATGTTGTATGTACCCAAAAAATACTAGTTTCCGTAGGGAAATGTGTGATTAAGCAGTGAAATGGGGTACCCTATGGCCCTATGGTACCCTACTTTCCAGGATGTTGAAAGAGGGTTGCTCCCAATGGGTGGCATACTCCCGTCCTATGTTCGAATGACCTTTTTTTAACTTGGATGATAACTTGGTGTCCTCCAAAACAAAAGACTTGGGTTTTTTTTCAACAAGGGCAAAAGGGATTGTTCAACCCCATAGGGCAAATTCAGTGCCAGAGACTTTTGGAAATTTGATCCTCATCCTTTCGGCCGCCGAGAGGCCAGGAGTCCGAAACCAGCTGGTGTGAAAGAAGACTTCAGCCTATGCCACAGGGGGTTCCATCTCATGCTGGACTGTATCCAATCTCCAATCTTTCTCAAGGGCATATGAACATATCATATGAACTACATGTCCATCATGTTTTTCCTGCGTTCCCGAGTCTGGGCTGCTTTCTCAATCGCTTCTGTAAATGCTGACTTTGTACAAATTGTACCCATTCTCCCACCTTCATTGGGCTGCTCAGCATAGCTTACGAAACTGCATGGTTTCACGCAAGGAACGATCCAGAATTCAAGGGCAGTTACCCCATAGTTTACTTGGCTCTTGACCCATTCTTTGCCGCTACCCCTACTCAAACGTGGCGGGCAAGCTGGCGAATCCCGATGGGAAAATCTTTAATCACATGGGTGATGTTCCAGCCAAGGAGCTGAGTATCCCATGAATGGCCGCCCATAAAAAATCACTCTAAAATCCCATTTTCCATGGCTATGTTAGTCATAACCAGAGGGTATTTTTTACCCATGAATATCCCATCTATAGATCACAAAAAATAAAAAAATCCACCCATGAATATCCCATTGAATCACTGAATAAAAATCCCATGAATATCCCATGAGTGATTTCCTAAAAAACCGGTCCATTTCATGGGCAAAAAAACGAGGCCCTGACCTGGCCAAGGGATGTGAGTCCTCCACCCCAAGGTGCGTCTCCTCCAAGTCTCTACACCTCGACACGGCTGAGGTCGATTTGATCTATCTTTGAATGTAAAAAACTACAGTAGTGTATATTTATAGATATCTATCTATTTATATAATATATATATATATACACAATATATATATATATATACCTACAGATGTAGTATTTTGAATAGATATCTGATATCTATTCCAGATCTACAGTAGTTTACTGGAGTGTTTTTTTCAGATATCTAATGATATCTATCAATACATGGCCCTAGCCACATATCTCGACATACAACCACAATGAAATGTGATATGGTTCTGTATACGTGTGCGTGCATGTACATGTAGTCATATTTATATATATATAGAATGATCTAGATATAGATATAGATGGATGGCATCATCTGTGACATGATCATAAACTGGTACGTATACCTTTTCTGCCCTTTTCTGGCACTTCCATCATGGAATTTCCACAGGAAGTTTTGATCGGAATATGAGCCTGGATCACATGACTTTGTTCTGACTGAATTTTCACATGAAAACAATGGCAGTGAAAAATCAGCAGGACAATCTAAGAATATAATAGAATATATACATCACACATCATCACACCATCTTCATCCATCTTCCCCAATCTCAACGATGGCTATCCATAGCTGCCCTTTGGAAAAACCATCGAAACCCCCAGGTTCCATCTTGGTTTCCGCACTGCTCTCGAAGCATGACATAGGTCAAAACGGCCATGGTCATCATCCCGCAAGTCAGCCTGGTGTGAGGAAAAAACATTGTTGGTGGATTCCATTGGATCTATTCAGATATAGAAGTCCCGTATTGTAGGCTACTTTTTCATGATCTAAACGTGATTGTAGGGTATTCTTACCATTCATGAATTATGGTCCCAAAATCATAGAAATAGAATAGATGCAATAGATAAAATCAGAAGAACAACAAACAAACTTTTGCGATCGGATAATGAGCCAGTTTGGGGTGGAGCCCGTGCACTTGGCTTCAGACCACTCCAATTTCCCGTAGTTACCTCAGCACATCAACGCTGCCACGAGGTCTGAGTGCAAAGGGGGTGACCCCTTGGTACCTCTTAAAGGCCCTTAAAGGCCCTTAAAGGCCCTTAAAGGCCCCTTGGGCCCTTGGGTCTGCGACGGGAGAAGACGTAGTAGCTCATGATCACTGACAAAGGGAGATATAGATAACCAACCTGCCAGCGCCGTTCAGGTGACCTTTGTTGCCGCTAGGCTATGGCGGCTATGACATGCAAAACTAAAACAGCTGGGAGTCCTTCCAAGAAACGTATGCTCTCATGATGGAAAAAAAAAACAGTTATTCTGATTATACACTTGAGCAGCTGACAAAATACCAAGTCAATCCAATTATTTTTTGGTGATTACACTGTTGCACTACCTCGTCATATATGAATTACGAAGGCGAGATATAATATATATATATTATATATATATTATATGTGTATATATATATTATACGTCCACCTTATAATTAAGATTATATATATTTCACCATACTTATGGGCCTTATATATCCTTATATCCCAACTTGGAGGTTTCCTAAGTCATATGGCTACCCCAAAAAAAAAAACATCCTAATTTTAGATGGATTTTCATCCTAAATAAACTATCCAGCGTTTTTGGGGTACCCCCATGACTTAGGAAACCCCAACTTCTGGTGCTGAACAAATCCCTTCCGCACCGTGACGATCTGCACATTGGAGGTGCCCGTCCAACGTGACAGCGCCACCAGAGCGCTGGCCTCGGAGAAATTCCCGAGGGAATTCACCACCAATTTTTTCTGTGGATTCTGTGGATGAACCATAATAGGTGGATTTAACTATCAAAAAAGTGGATCATATAGTTAACTATCATTTTTTATGATGATTTAATCAGAAAAAAAGTCGGTTGTTGAACCATAATTTAGGTGGATTTAACATGATTTAACTATCAAAAGTACGTCGTTTATCTCCAGTAGTGGTTTTAAAAATCCCATCGAAATAGGGAAATACCATTTTCTGGGGGAAAACCATCATGGCATATGGGATTTCAATAAGCAAATTTTCATATCTATGGCGATGTTTGAAGCTGGATCCCCGATTAGAAAATGCTGTGGAATCGGGTGCCAAAAAGGGTTAGAAATCAGACTACCTTGTCTGGTTGGTGGTTTGAACCCCTCTGAAAAATATGAAAGTCAAATGGGATTATTGTTCCCAATAGAAAAATAAGAAATGTTCCAAACCACCAACCAGTTGTGTTTTTGGTGGGATAAGAGCTAACCCATCATTAAGTGGATATCACCAGAGGGTACAATGCGATAGGGCATTGTAATCTTGGCGAAGAGGGGCCCTAGCGATGGGCTTCCAAAGTTACAAACCCATCGACAGTGATGGGTTTACTCCCCATGAATATCCATGAATAACACCATGTGTAGATCATGTTCCTGTCGAAACAATGGATTTCCCAAAACTGAACAGCAAAACTGTTTGCAAACAAACCTCAAGAACTTTGGGGGTTCCACCAAAGGCACCTGGTTATTGTCACTGGCGTTTCGTGAGGTGTATAAAGTTGGTTTCGTAACATGATGATCTGCAATTACCCTCCGCTAACCAAAAAAAATGGCAATGTCAAATCCACTCTAAATCAGATGCTTTTCCCAGCTATAAACCTCCATTCTAAACCTCCATTTCTGACTGATGCACATTCCAGTAACGCCTTACTTCCGTTGGATCCCTTTAGGATCCCATCCTGGGGGCCCTTGGCCGCCTTGGCCCTTTCCAGGGCCCTTTCCAGGGACCGCACACAGGTGAAGAGAAACGAGACCCCGGTGAATCTCCAAAGCGCTTTCCAGGAGAAGACTTTGTCGATCGCATGACATCCTGGCGACTTTGCGACGGAGAATTTTTGGCCACGGAAACAAACTGATTTTTCGCGACTTTTTTAAATAGCACCACTAAAAAAGAACGGAAATAAAGACCCCAAGACCCAAGATGCAGATGTCTCCTTAATCATGATAGAAATATCGTGTCACAATCCGAGTACCATTCAGAGTCCAGTTCCTTAGTCGCTGTCAGTCCTTCGATGGTGAAAGAGACGGTGAGGGACGTAAGCAGCGACGCAGCGTTAGTCACAACACCGTACGAAAAGTAATTGATGCCTCAAGATTTGGCTGGACACCAAAGGGTTGGGGACACCTGGGGACACCTGGGGACACCTGGGGACACCTGGGGACACCTGGGGACACCTGGGGACACCTGGGGACACCTGGGGACACCTGGGGACACCCCAAAAAGCCACACAAATGGGCTTGTCTGAAAATGAAAGATTAAATGATATTAAATGCTCAATTTATGGCAATAGATCGTTCGATCGCATTCAATCGCAAGGATCAGTGGTGATTAACCATAAAATTTTGGTAGATCTTGAGCAGTTTCAAGACCCGTAGCCTTGGTTGATGATTTGTTCCGGGGCTATACTGGCCTTCATTTCCCTACTTAGTAGATGGCTGAACTAACCCCAGTCAGGTCAGCCATCTATAAACAGGGAGCCAGGAAATGGAGGTTTCGTAAAATGGGGGTACCAAATCATCCATGTCATGTTCGGATCTTTCATTCTAAACATTTCTAAAACCATCCAGCTATTGGGGATCCCCCATGACTTAGGAAACAGATTTATGAATGGGATAAGCCACGAAATTTTCAGACTTGAACTCGGGCAAATGGTATATAAAGTGGGAGATTATCTGGTTGGTGGTATACCTACCCCTCTGAAAAATGATGGAGTTCGTCAGTTGGGATGATTCTTCCCAAAAAAAATGTTCCAAATGTTCCAAATGTTCCAAATGTTCCAAATGTTCCAAACCACCAGCCAGAATGGGATAAGCCCGGCATTTTCAAACCACCCAGAAACGATCCGCCCAGAAACGATCCACGTAGACCACGTCTCCCAGTACAAACTTGGCTGAGCCTCGGCGAGGCTTTCAACGTGCCTTCTGTAGAAATTCCCCGGTTCACGAAAGCTCTGGATTCATAGGAAATCATGAGTTTTATATGGGAAAATATGGTTAAAAAAACTGAAAACCAAGTTTTATATGGGAAAATATGGTTTAAAAAAACTGAAAACCACTACAAATGAACATTTATAGCTGGGAAAAGCATGTCGAAATATCAAACAGGCGATATTCTATTTGCCATGTTTGATTACCACGGACTATCAAATATCTAGAAATCAAGATGTGTGCAATGCGATGTGTTGCCAGATATGGTGGTCCTCTTGTGAAAGACAAACATGGCAAGGGAAAAAGCATTGAACACAGTGATTGTCACCATGTTCAATTGCTGAAGGTTATACCCTCTGGTAATTTAACATAGATATTGAACATGGTCATTTTTAATGGGAAAATCCACTATTAATGGTGATTTTCCATAGCTTTTTGTATGTTTACCAGAGGGTAGATTGCCCTTCTGAAGTTGATAAGTTGATCGTCTCTGCATCTTTAACTCTTAAGTCATCTACCCGGCGGTGGTAGTTAATCGTTCCAATTCCCACGGGACTGAAGTCCTGAAAAGTGTTCGCTCATTTTTCGCAGAGACCATTTGAGGTTCGAACTACACCCATCATAAACTCACTTTGGGGACGCTTTACTTTGGTGACTTTACCACATGATTGCTCCTGTCCCATAAAATGCTGGAATCTGACCAGCTAAAATTCACGGGTCGATTTTCGGCCATTTTCGGCGTAGGTCACCATGGGGCCACCCTGGTGCCCCAACAACTCAACACGAAGACCACCAACAAGAATACCTGGAGGTTCTGATGGGTGGAAATAAATCCCGTGAAGGGAATGGATTGATTGTATCCATGCCCCTTTTTTTTTGGTGTACAATCCAACTTTTGATCATGGCACATTTTTTTTAATGGCTAAGAATCGGAGATTGAACAGGAAAAATAATTGGAACAATGGGGTAATATAGATGGTGCTATTTTCATGTGGGAATATCATCGGTGATGTTATCCATTGGTGATTTAACCAGCAGTGGTGATTGTTCAATGGATTTCGTCAACACAAATGTATTGGATTAGATGGGAATTTAGCCAATAAGGATTAATCATGATTAATCCATATGCAAGACATCCTATTTAGCTTTACTCCACTTACCAACTGGGAAGTACACTTACGAACTGAAACAAAAAAAAACTCAGGGCTTCCAACCTTGGAAGTTTCTTGGATCCACTGAGGCTTTTCCCAGGCCCAAAACTTCGTCAAGTTTTCAGTTTCGGTGCCCAAAGAAAACAATCACCCCGATCCCAGATTTTTTTCAAGGGATTCTGTAACAACAACAACAACAACAACAACAACGACAACCATTTTTTCTTGGTTCCCAGATCCTGTTCTCCAGGCGCACGCTCTGTGAGATTGACCATCTGGAGCTCAGCCACTGGTCAAAATATTGGCCTCAGGACAGGGGCTAGGGCGGCCCCCTGTTTCATAGGAGCGGTGCGTTCGAAATGTTGAATTCAACTGGGATATTTATGGTGGACATGTCTGCTGTTGGAGTTTATAAATCAACATAATTTATATATTGTCATTTGAACCATGACCGGTCCGCAACTGGAATGGTGACTGCTTACTCCAGAAAAATGACTGGAAACTACCAAAGGGCCTTCACCGAAGACTGTGACATATGACATGGATAGATTCAGAGTACTCCATGGGACGATTTAACTCGGAGTGAGGGAGCCATTGGAAGGGTCTTACCGTAGATGCGAACATCACAGCCATGGACATAGCAATGTAGCGAGGGAAAAATCTACCAGTGACTTCTAGTGACCAAAAAGTTATCCCCAACTAGGAACAACATCTCTTCTCTTTCTATACTTTGGGTGGGTCTTCCCCGCTGAAAGACACAAAACCAGTCTCTAGTTCAAGGCCCTGAAGGAATGCCATTCGCAGCTCCAAAATTTGGCTAAGAATTAGTTCTTAAACAGAAAAAAATCGAGAAATAATCCACCACTCTTTCAGCTTTCGGATTTGACTTTTTCATTTGTTTGGAGGGTCAACATGCCATGGAACCACAAAGTTTTTCGGAGTACACTGGTCCCTGTGGTCCCATCGGCCAAGTTTAGGGATCCAGACTCTTGTTGCGAAGCCCGGGACAACAAATGCGCCTAGGTAGGCATGACGGTAGGTATGGGGACAACAATCAAGCCATTCCCAGTCATGAGCGGTTAACGACATTGTTTTACCCACATTAATGGATGAACGGGAGCTGGATGTATTTCCCATGATTTTCTAGACGGAACAGGCTCTGGGCCCTCAAGTAGATGGTCTAAGTTTTCAACTCAATGCCGCAGGTCAAGTGAATCCCGGCTGATGGTCGCTCTTCGGCTTGAGGTCTGCTTGGGGGGGTTCCCTGTGAATATCGGCCATTTGGGTTTGTCTGAAAATAAGCTTTGGCGGTATCCTCAACAGCCGCATCGTTTTATTTTTACCAATCTTTGTGAAGCATGCTGCGAAGCCAAGCGCTGGAAACACCTCAGCGTGCTCCAAAATCTCCCAGACCTTCTCCGAAACCTTCTCCGGAACCCTGTTGAACCTGACCTCGCTCTGCACCAAAGCCTCCCGGAACCTTCTCCGGAACCTTCTCCGGAACCTTCTCCAGAACCTTCTCCGGAACCCTGTTGAACCTAACCTGCGGAACCCTGTTGAACCTGACCTGGCTCTGCACCAAAGCCTCCCAGGCCTTCTCCGGAACCTTCTACGGAACCCGTTGAACCTGACTTGGCTTTGCACCAAGGCTTCCTGGAACCTTCTCCGGAACCTTCTCCGGAATCTTCTCCGGAACCTCGTTGAACCTGACCCGGCGCCTGCACCAGTGCACACCGGAGCTATTCTGGGCTGCAGACCCCATTAGCTTTCGCAGTTGGGGGAAAAAAAAGTACCCCAAAATCTTGTGATGGTTTATCATGATTGTGCTTCTGAAAATACATGATCTATGGTCACCGACAGAATTATGGAAAAAAAACGTTCAACTTAGACAGGCGGCGCCTGCGTCCGATTTTTCCATAATTGGATTTTTCCCCATAAGGGTTCAAAATATCCCGGAAGTGATCCGAACCTTTTTTTCCATAATTCTTGGAGGTGGCCATTATTTCCATAATTGATTTTTCCTGTGAAATCAGGGGGCTAGGGCAGATTGACCGGTTTTTCCATAATTACTTTTTTTCCATAATTAATGTTTGGGGCTCCACCTGTTGGACATGTCATGGATCCACAATTCAAACCCGTTTTTTTTGGGGGTTATGGAAATATGTATGCAAATGCAAGTATGTAGTATCAACCCAATTGGTGGCTTGGCAAAAGGAAACATCCAGATATTCTGTATATCAATGGCAGGCTTTAGGGGCATATACCAGATCTTTAGACACATATTTTCTATAATTCAATATTCCCCCTTAAAATGCATTTAAATTGCGAACATCACATGATATTATGTATATCAATGGAAGACTTAGGGGCATATACCAGATCTTTAGACACATATTTTCTATAATTCAATATTCCCCCTTAAAATGCATTCAAATTGCGAATCGATGGACATACAGTCACCGACAGAATTATGGAATAAAAAATAATTATGGAAACAATAATTATGGAGAAAAAAAAAAAGGTTCGTAACTTTTCTATCATAGACAGGCGGCGCCTGTAAATTGAAACGTTTTTTTTTCCATAATTCTGTCGGTGACTGTAGTAGCTATTTGGGGGGATACCCCATTTTGAGACAGCCATTTTCCTAGAAATCCTTAAGCAACCGAGAATGGTCGTGACCCGACTGGGAGCCGGGCAAACGGGCCATGGTGTCTGAATGCGCAACCGACGCCGTGTGCGACAGTCCATCCTGTGGACATCCGGCGAGTGAAAAACCCTGGGTTTAAACCCTGCCCTGGGCCCTGGGGGGTGCTGTTCCACATATAAGTGGATTGATTTCAACATATAGGGGTTATCTCATCATATTAAACATTCATATAAGTGTATATATATATATACATACATACATATACACGTGTACACACACATATATATATATATATCCCAACTAGTGTGAAAAGAAATAACAATGGAAAAACATAGAATCCCAATGTCTAATCTCACATGAAACCCGCAAGCACGAACAAGATGGTGGCCAGGAATGTCCAATGAGTTCCCAGTCGGAAGCAAAGCTGTCGATGTTCACACGGGGGTCTCCGCTGCCTCATCCAAATTTTCGCTGCGGTTGCGGTTCGGAACGTCTTCCGGCAACTCTTCCTGAAGGCGTTTCGCGGCGTGGACCCGGGTCCGCGTTGATTGGAGGATTCTGAGCGGCACAAAAGTATGTCATCCCACAGAAACTGAGGCTCAGTTTCTATCCTAAGTAGGGAGACGAAAAAAGTCGATCCACGACGTGTTGGACTGGTCTACTGTCCCACACCTGCCAGGAGCAAGGTCAGATGCCTGGAGGACTTTCTGACAGCTGGTAGATCTTTGTTCGTCCCTGAAATATGCTGTGGTTTTTACATGTTTTTACTCCATGACTTTTCCAAAAAAGGGAAATGGTCACCCGAGGTGCCTCTGTAGAAACCTCTGGTGCGAATGCGACCATGTTATCCCCACCGAAATCGCCAAGCGACGGTCGTCCGAGCAGAGGAGCTTGTGTCCGTCCTGGCAATTGCGAATGGGAGGGAAATTGCGGCTTGGGGGTTCAGCAACATTAAAAGTACCAATCCGACCCCCTTAAATACTGGTTGAGTATATAATTTTGGTACCCATATGAAGATATTTAACGGTATTTGATATTAGGGGGAAGGGGTGACTGTAACTGTTCTTGCTGCACAAGATGGCATGGCATGGGTCACAAAATTTGCCCATGTCCCTCCAGTTTTCATAGGATTGAGGTAGATGACCTTTTCCTACGCGTTAAAATTGGACTCAGACCCACACAACCAATAGAACCCGGGCTGGGTAAAGTATTGACAACCAGGACCGAAAAAGGTGTTGCCTTCCACAATCATTGCCGGAAAGTATCCATAATCGTTGTTTCTATCCTGCTCTTTGCAGCACTATACCTGCATTGTTGCTGCTGTTTCCACGTTGGTTCTTACTCAGAACCTCTAATTAGGTCCCTAAAAAGGCCATTGAAAGAATGCCTCCAGAATCTACCACTTCCAAGGTGCCGTGGCCGTTCCAACCTTGCGAAGACGTTGGTTAAGGAGTCGAGGCTTTCTACGGTGCCCGTTCCCCTGAAGCCATGGCAGGCGTTCGGAATGTCAGCTACAGATGTTGTAATACATTGTAGTGGGATCGCGGAGTATTTCAAACTAAATGCAACTGCTAAAAAGGCAAGAGTATCTTGGTATGTATATGCATATGCATATATAATCATATATATATATGTATCATATACATGTATATATGAATAAAGTAAAGGATAGTAGCAAAGATGACCACAATGACTCTGATTATGACCCCCATTTTGGCCGAAGACTTGGAAGTGACCAAGTAATAAGCTGAAACCTGGGAGACCTCAGTGTCCTGAAGTTTATCACCTGGGGTCAATCACTTAACATGTCCTTTATCAAACTCATTGAAATGATGCTTTCTTCCATGGATTTTCAAATCCAACGGCTTCCCACCCCAAAAGACAATCACGTAGTATTACCCAAAATTTTCGGGGATTCGAAAAATTAGAGCCCAAACCATCATATATATATATATATATTCTTAGAAAACACTTATATATGATTACCTATATATATATATAGCTAATCATATATATATAGAAAACTCTTAATTCTTACCTCCCAAAACACAGCTCCCAGCGCCTGTCAAGTCGTTGCGCCGTGGCGCCTTCGTTTAAGAAACCGGTGAAGAAAACGTAGGGAATGGGGAAATGGGATGATTGTGGCAATAGATATGACTGGATCATGCCCCCATTCCCTTCGCTTGGCACCAGTAAGTAGTGGAATATTCATGGAATGTTAATTAATGGAATGTTGGAACCTTTTTCCAAGGCATTTTCTAGGCAATGTTAGATTACCAGAGCGTACTTGCTTTTACCACCGACTGTACTGCTGCTTCTTTCCCTTCAATTCTGCCAGGTCCGCATACCCAGTTTTTTGTGGGTGGTGATAACTTCAGTTGCAGGAGGTGCACAAGGAGTGGGTTTTTCTTGTCACCTTTCCCAAAGATTACCTATACTAGCATGGTTCCGAAGGGGTGTTGAAATTTCGAACCCGATTTTGTGGCTATCATGATTTTATCATCACTTGGGCCTATCCCATCTTTGAACCAACCTGAAAAGGATACAATCCGTCAACAGTTTGCTATGGAAAATCACTATGTTTTACAGCTACATCATCTCTAAATGAGCCATCTACATACAACATATA
>CAMXCT020006505.1:182576-336921 GCA_947184155.2 Cladocopium goreaui
TTTGGGGGTTGCCCAAAAAAAACTGCTTGACTTTGCGAGGTCTTCGGATCAACAATATGGGTGCATGTGAAGAGGTGGTCTACCTCCCAAATTGCCATGTTGGTAGAGATCATTGGATGATGATAACATTTCTGTCTTTTGGGTGTTGCTTTTCAGTCAAAAAAAATCTTCAGACAAAAGCCATATATCACTGCTACACCATGGCTGCCCGGTCCATCTGCTGCCGCATGATGTTGCCAAGCGCCAGCTGAAACCTGTCAATCGCCGGAAACACTCCAAGGCCCCCCAGGACGCAATCTGAGATTTCAGGAACCACATGGAACCACCCCATTTTTTGAAAAAAAAAAAACATCGATTTCATAGGGATTTCCCAAACGAATGAACCACCCAATGGATAAAAACTCGATTTTTCCGTGTCCCATTTTTGGAAAATCCCGGTCAACATCGAGCCTCATCAAATCTTTGGCCTCAATCACGCAGCCTCGCAGGTGAAAAAAAATTAGCCATTCATCATTCATCAATCATTCATCAATCATTCATCAATCATCACATACAAGGTGGGGAAAATCAGCCAATGTTCAGGGACTTCACGTTTGGGTCCCGAAAGGGATCAACCATCGGAAGGAACCGCAACGGCCCAGCCCTCAGTTGGGATCAACCCTCTACTGATTACTGCCTTGGATGATCGTACTTTTCACTAGAAAAAGATCATTGGAAAACCACCATTTTTAGGGGATAGAACTTGGATTATCATGGATTATCCCCTATTAACCTTCACGACATCAGCTGTTCGTGGGTCATTGGCACCAAGTTTGACATCAACCGGGAATGCCGGGGACGCCGGGACCTCTACGATCTGAGTTTCCGGCTAATCTTGGAACCTTTTCGGTTGGACCGCGCTCGGACCAAGCACCTGGGTACAGCACAAGTTGACTCAAAATGATCCATGAAAGGCCCAAGACAGGCAGAATCAGCCATGTTCCGGTGGGTTTCCTTACCCACTGGAGCTCATATACTGATGATGTTTGATGAAGCTGCCCAACAGTCTGAGAATTGTCTCCCATGACATCGCATTAAACCTGGAGCTTGACCATTCTTACAGACATGGTCGAAAGCAACGACTCAAAAAATATCTTTGGTTATGTAGGGTTTTTTTTCTGTACGTCTCAGAAACACAGGTAGATAGCGTTTGTTTGTAAATGCAATTATACATATATTATATAAAATCGTATATCTATAGAGAGAGAGAGAGCGAGAGAGAGAATTCATGGCAATTCCAACGCGTGGGTTTGCGAAGCGCCAATGCTCAGTCAAAAAGCCACGGCCAGCATTGGCCAGCATTACATACCGTCACCCTGCAAAACAAACATCAGCAGAATCATATCCTTTCTTGCACCAAAGTGGGACAAAATAAACAAGCCCATCAACCTATCACTGAATTGATTTAACAGTAAGATCTATGAAACCATGATTTTCACCCTCTAAAATAGATGGGTCTCCTGTAGTCACTGTAGTCCAAAGTCCAAAGTCACCTACCGGGCCCAAGCGCTTGGGTTCCTCTTTCTCCGCAGCTGCTTCCTGTTCTTTGGGCTTCCGCCGCCGCAAAGAGGCTAACCTGTAAGGTAAAAATATGACCCCGATGCAGATCTGATGCACTGGCTTTTCAGGACTTAGAGAGCATCATTTGGGGATGGGTCAAAACCCTGGCACCTAGTGAACCCAAAATAGCTGGTAAATGGATGTTCATCCCACTAAAAATGGTATGTATAGGTATTGATCCATAGCCATTTCTACACAAAAAAACTACCAACACATTTCAGGACTTAGGGGTCTAGCTCCACTTGGAAATGGAGCTGATCAGATGCCATCGCCTGCCAGCGAATCGCTTGATCCACACATAGACTGTGCCTGGCGGCTGCCCCGATGGGGCAAATCCAGAACTTACAGGAACTTGCGACTAGTCAACAGCAAAAAGATCTTATTGGAAATATCAATTTTCGACCATTTTGAGTATCAAGCATACCCAGCCTTCAATCGATCTTACCAATCTTGAAGGTAGCTAAGCCATGCCGTGCCCCAGTGTCCCCTTACTTTGAGCAACCAGATCCTGGTGAAAAAATCCACCTTCATTTAGGACACCCATAGGTCGCATACCCAAACGTGTTAAGGATAGATTTACCAAAGTTTATGGTTCCCCAATATGCTTCAAGCACAACTTCGACCCTCCAAAAGATGCGATGACGTCAGGGTTGTTGGTTTTTTGACCATGGTATGTTTATTCCAAGACCCAAGGAAACTCTCTAGGAAAAAATGTGGCATCCCAAACTCCAATGGTTACCCTCTAGTAATTTACCAGTTTGCTATGCAAAATAACAAGTTTTAATAGACAAATCATCGAACTAAATGGGCCATGTGCATCCATTTTCCATAGCAAACTGTTAAATTACCAGAGGGTAATATCCCATGACCATCCATTTTTTATCACAACTTGAAAATCCCATCAAAACCCTATTAGATCACTATAAATTGATAGACTATAAATGTTAGTTTACCATAGCAAAATGTGAGCTCACTGAACTCCCATGACCAGCAAAATCACCGAATCATCACCGCCCGCACTGAACACCGGATTCACCTGCGCGATTCGCGCCATAGAGGTCCGTCAGCCTTGATGGAAAACCAGCCGGTGTCACCGTTTAACCAACAGAAAGTTACGATTTTACCCTCTGGTGATTTTTTTGATAGCGAACCGGAAAATCCCACATTTTTAAGAATCATCTATTTCCGTGGACCATTTTCCATAGCTCTGTTGAAAGCAGCAACAAAAAGTGATGTTTGAACCATCAAATTGACGTCAAATAACAATCAATTGCAAAGGGTGATGAATTCACTGGATTTTTCTTGAGGCTGTTGAGGGGAACATCTTAACCGGAAACCATTGTTTTTTCCCCCCATGGATTGATTTTTGTTGGGGTTCCTGTAAATTGTCCCTTTTTTATCCATCCAATGATGGCTAAATCATGTGAAGTCCCCATTGAATCACCACATCACCAGCTACGCTAAGGCTAAGGTCAGCGCCTCACTAGGAAGTCACTCTCCTGCAGCAGCACCATCGCGGCGCCTCGTTGCGGTGGTCGCTGAGACGGTCCCGGTGATGAGGGCTCCACAAAAATGCGTTAGATAAAAAAACGTTGGCGAAGATCGAATATCGTATATGTATGTGTATATATATATATTATATTATATATATATTATAGATTATAGATATATATATATATATTATATATATATTATATATATTATATATATATGTCGCTAGGGGGCTGACGTTTGCCCGAAATCCACGGAATTCCATGCAGGACTGCAATCCGCTGTGTTCTTTGGGTGCGTGTTTTTTGCAAACTACGAACATACAAAATATTGATATGTCCTGCGTCTCATGGCATTTTTTGCGCTTACCTAAAATGGTGCCAAAATCACCGTTTGAAGCATGTTTTAAGGATATCCTCCGTAATTTGCGATGTTTCAAGCTTTGAAAGAACACCAAATAACCTAATTCCTAAATCAACCCTAAACAAACCCTAAATCAACCATAAATAACCTAAATAGACCCCAAAGGAACCTTAAATAAAGCCCTAAAACAACCATACATAGCACGACAATTAACTAAACAAGCCCTAAATAGACCCTAAAGAAAATCCAATAAACCAACCCTAAGTAAACCCTAAAACAATCTTCAATAAATCCCAAACAAACCACAACGTAAGTAAACCCCAATGAGACTTTGGGCGAACGTCCGCCCCGTAGGGATACATGTATATGTATGTATGTGTGTGTACATACGGTGGATGGAAGAAATCCTACACCAGGTAATAGGTGGTTTCTCCGTAGAAATCCCATGATTTATAGGTTTTCTACCATCCCAGGTGGTGCAGGATTTCGCAACCATCCACAGTATGTCTCGGAACCATTTCATTCGGAGTTCAGGTACCAAGGGCGCCGGCGCGGCGCGCCACGTCCCGTCAAAATGGCAGCAGCTCAAGCCACAAGGCAGTGGAGGGCTGGAAAGTCATAGGAAAATATGGGAAAAACATGGGAAAATATGGGAAAATATAGAAAATCCCATGATAATCCAGAAAAAAAATACGGGTTTGACCATATTTCTGCCAGATATCTCCGCTTCACTCCCTGTCCACCCCTCCACTCTCGACTTTTTCGGGGTCTTAGTTTGACACTCAAAGCCCTCTGCACAAGAACACTCAGCCCAAAAATGGCGAGTCCAAACCTACTGCGCACGTTCGGCGCAGACCAATCGCGAGCGCATCACTGTCACTGTCCAGGACGTCCTTCGCTCCCGGAAAGGCTTACAGCTTGTCCAGGTAGTCACCGAGTGCCGGCATCTCCACCTTCAAGTTCTTGCGTTTGCGGATGCCCAAGATCAACTCCTAGAAAGCTCAGAAAGAGGAGTGCTCAGCTCAGCTGAGCTCTTGGTAGCGCCGAAATCAAGACCACTCTACCATCCGAATTTGGGTCAGCACCAGAAAAGAAATGAAAATTGATAAAACACACCTAAGGTCTCCACAACAAAGGGTCCTCCGCTGGTTACACCTTAGTAGGAACCCGTTTTAAAGCCCATTTCCCTGGCATTTTACCCACTTCCCAGGGAGCCGATATTTCCCCATGTTGCTGGAGCCTGGCTATTGGCGCCATCATCTGCACCAAGGCCAAACCTTCATACCCTGCAACAAAGTGTTCACTGTTCCCAAACCTTCCCCCATAACAAGACTTACTCAAACTTCCCCATGAAACCCACGAATCTTCCCCATATCTCCCATAAGTTAACCATCAATGTCCACAGAAAAAACCTTTCCCCCATCCATCCCCATCCCCATCCACAACCATCATCTTGCCATCCCCTCACAAAAAAATAAACCATCAACATGTCCCCATCATTTTTTCCCTATCCATAACAATCCATAAGTCCTCTTGGTTTAGTATCCTTACAGTAATTTCTATTCATCTATTCATTGAGAAAAAGGGATCCAGATTTCATAAATCCCATTTAATCCATCAAAGATTTCAACACATTTAATCCCATTTAATCCATCATAGATTCCATCAAAGATTTCATCGAAGATTTACCATCTGGTTGTTTAACATAGCCATGGGAAATGGCCCATTTATAGATGGTTTACCTATTAAAAATTGGTGATTTTCCATGGCGAACTGTTAAATAACCAGATGGTATTCATGAGAAAAAAATCCTCATTGAACGTCCCCCATCTCCTCCATCTTGCTGCCCTTCTCCATAGGATTTCCTGGCAGATTCTCCCAATGATCGAAGACGCACTGCGGGAAGGCCTGGCCGCTGGTGGCTTGCCGCAGCGCCGCCACGAAACCAAAGGACTCGGACACCGGCAGGTGAGCCTTCACCTGAGCGGTGGACCACCGGTGCTAGGGTTTTGGGCACCAAAAAAAACACCAAAGATTGGTGAATTTTCTGGAAAAAACATGGGAATGTGATCTGAAAAGATGTTGTTCAATGGTTGAAGGCAAAGTCTGTGGTTTTTACCCCTATTTTTGGGTGGAGATCCAATTCTGGGAGGCATATTTCTAGATATAGATAGACTATGACTATGACAGGCAGACATAGATGGACATAGATGGACTACAGATATGGAAGATGTTGATTTTCCTACTTAGAGGTGTGGGCCCCCGGTATTGTAGGTGGCTTAGAACCCATTCACTGCGGAGATTTTTCACTATCTAACTGGAGTATTCAAACAGAAATGAATGGTGCCCCATTGCAGAGGTGTGTGATAGACTCGATATGAGGATGTCGTTAGCCACCGGATTTCGATGTTGTGCTAACGGTTGCTAACGCCCCCATAACCCATTCTCAGCACAGAAGTTGATGCAAAATACCGAAAGATCTGCATCAACTCCAACTTTGAAGCCAAAGTTCCTAGCTCCCATCCTCCCACCATCCTCCCACCATCATCTCCCATCATCATCCAATCATCCTCGTCCCCGCCTGCACCAGAGGTGTTCCCTCACGCTGGTTTTCTTCGAAGACGCAGCCGCGGCGCAAATTCATGCAGTTGTAGACACCGCTCATGGCCTCCTGTGGGCAGGTGATCTCCACCAAGAAGACAGGCTCCTGCAGGCTGAAGATCGATGTTTCCGAGGAGTTCATGGGATGAGGTCATGGGATTTCATAAGGATATTTTTAGAGATGACTACCCTCTGGTAATTTAACATAGCTATGGAAAATCACCTTTTTTAATGGGAAAACTCACTATAAATGGCCATTTTCAATAGCTATGTTAAATTACCAGAGGTTAAAGAGATGACTAATGGGATTTAATGGGATTGAAGGATATAACCAAGCATCTAAAGTGACTGGCCCCCAAAATCGAAAGTAATCCGATACTAAAAACTGGTTTTCAGGGTGTATTTCATCTTCGGGGGAAACAAAAATACAAGGATGGGCCGAATTTTCGACACCCCAAATGTCGATGGGATTCCCAGTTTATGATGACAATATCCAATGCAATAGCAACACAATATCCGAGAATAGTGACTAGTGAACTCACGTATCCCAATGCATCCAATCATATCCCAATTCTGTCCGCTTTTTCTTGAAAAAATATAGAGATATAAAAGTAATTCCCAATTATTCCTAAAATATAAATAGATATATATATATATATGTATGTAATGTAATGTAATGTAATGTAATGCTATGCTATGCTATGCTATGCTATGTTATGTTATGTTATGTTATGTATGTATGTATATATCCCAACTAATTATTTCCCAATTATTCATTCTAATACGTCCGTTCCTTTAGGATCTTGGGTCCCCCATGGAAATCTGAGGCCTGCAGGGTTGGCTTAGCCGTCAGCTCAGCTGCGAAACCTGGAGATGGGAGGCGAACTGGGCATAGAATGGCCAGTTCAGGGACATCAATGAGAGGTGCCTACCATAGTTTTCAGGCTGTGTAAGGACTATGTGATGGTGGTGGTGATGGTGATGGTGATGGTGATGCTGATGCTGATGCTGATGATGATGATGATGATGATGATGATGATGATGATGATGATGATGCTGATGCTGATGATGAAGGTGATGAATCCCACGTCATATGGCCTCAAAAAAAGGTACAGTACACCTATCATTGGTCCTGAAATTCCCATTGATAGAATGGGAAGATACTTCATGGAAATATCATGGGAGAAGAATGAGGATAGAAGTGGAAAACCATGGGAATGGAATTGGATCATGAAAATAGAATTGGACCATGGGATACAATGGGACAATAGTGGGATGTAATGAGAAAATGGTACATTCGTGGGACACACAACCAACAGCATAATTTACCACCAATTTATAGCCACTTTGATGACGGAAATCAGCTTCAAGCCCTCCAGAAATGTGCGGTGACCCCCTCCAGAAATCAGACAAAGCCATATGTCTGGCAGTTCTTCACTCAGAAAGGTAGAACTCAAATGCCCGACTGTGTTAAGAATGGATGAAACTGAGGTTCGAGGTAAGCATGAAATATGGGGATTGTGATGGACATTGGGATTTACACAATGTGGGAATGCCCAAAAAATGATAGTACGAGTAGTGGCGAGCAGTCTGAGATGACTGTAACCAAAGAATCTGGTGAGTTGCGCGGAGGGTACCTTTCCCTTGTACCCATCATGTTACCCTCTGGTAAACTAACATAACTATGGAAAATCACCATTTATAGTGAGTTTTCCCATGAAAAATGGTGATTTTCCATAGCTATGGATTTGGACATATCCAATCCACTCAGGTGTTCCGGACGCCATTCGTTTTTCACCACATCTCTGGGGATTTTGGAGGATTATGTGTGTACGGGTCATTTTATTGCACTCAAAAAACAACACGTTTGAAGCCCCCAAAAAGCCAATCTTGGATACCCTTTGAAAGGCTAGTTTCGAAGGGTACTCCATTCCCTCGCGGTTCAAATTGACCCAACAACATCAAAGAACTGACCAAACCAAGATCTACCAGGCAATAATCCATGGACTGCTTTTGGTGGGAAACCCTTCACCGCAAACCCATGGGTTCTTGCCCCCATCATCTAATTCTTGGAACCAAGGCACTCTTCAGTAACATAGTATACCACTATAATAGATGTATACCACTATCTTGCCACAGTTGTATAATCAATATGATTAAATAGTAAAAAAACACACTGTATCCCGCAACAAAAACACATAGTACACATAGTACACATAGTATACCACTTTGTTACCTAGTAATACATAGTATACCACAATTATCCACTCTTACCCTCTGGTAAACTAACGTAACTATGGAAAATCACCATTTTTCATGGCTAAATCCACTATAAATGGGTCATTTTCAATAGCTTTTTGTATGTTTACCAGAGGGTATATCCCATTAATATCCCATTAAATCACTATAAAATCCCATTAAATCCCATTAAATCACTATAAAATCCCATTAAATCCCATTAAATCACTATAACCAGAGGGTATATCCCATTACCAGAGGCTAATCTTCGTGACCAAAAAAAAAGTGCAGTGACCAGCAACAGCATCGGCGGGTGGGAGGCATGATCTGTCCGGCGCCACGGTGAATGGCATCGGTGTGCAGGGTCACGTCCATCAGGTTGAAGCGGATGCCTGGAAAACGGGGATTTTGCCTGCAAATACCATGGAAATACCATAGAAATACCATGGAAAACTGGGATTTGATCAACAGTACTGGGGATTGATGGTTGATTTCTAGCTGAATTGGCGTAAACAAAAAATACAACCGGTGCAAGGTTATAAGTTGGTGTATAATTCCCGTTAACTTTTTGGAGGTTTCCATAAATGGGAGTAGCCCAAAATGGAGGGTTTACAATGGAAAATCCCATTAAAATGGATGATTTGGGGGTACCCCTGTTTTAGGAAACCTCCATATACATATGTCATAAATACCTAGTTACTGGAGTTATGTAAAAACCAACAGCAGCACAACACCTTGCAGCTGTCAAGGCGACCGGATCCCACCTCGCATGTTCTCTTCGCACAAAGGTCCTTCCTGCGAATGCCATCGGGCCATCGGCCAGTGGAAACACTGCGTCTCGAAAGTGTAATCGGCTGAAATTGGTTTAGGGGGAAAAAAACTATCTTTGAATGGTGGAACCTGATAAGACCAAGGTTTTTTGTAAATGTTCACTTTAACTGGTGAATCATCGCAAACTTTCGGCCGTTGTTTGACCGTTGGTTTGAGGCCCAGTAACCAGTGGCTGAACCTCACCATGCCTGTGGGGATCTATAAAATATAAAATATAACAGCGTAACATGTATGTATGTATATATATATATATGGTGGGAAAACAAGAAACAAAACAAGTTTCATGTCCCAAGTTAGTGGCTACAAGGGTCCAGCTAGGTTCTTGGGAGATCTTGATCCTGGTGAAAGATCCTCAGCTATGGATGGAAAATGGTGATTTTATGGTGGAAAATGGCCATAGAAATGGTGGATTTACCCATTGAACATGGGTGGATTTTCCATAGTTATGTAAACGTTTACCATGAAATATATTTGAAACTGCCAGGCAAAATTGAGAAAGAAGACATTTCGATGTTCTACACTTGTAGCATCTACATCATGCATCTGGCAAATAATGGTAGATATATGGTAGATATTTATGGTTGACATATGGTAGATATGTTCCACCTTTGTTGCTGATATCTGTTATAGATGTGGGTTTGTCTGAAAATAGGTTACCTCATTCCACCCACTAGTTAATGCTCATGTCCCCTACTAAAACCGCCATAAATTAGAGGCCATCCCCCATTTTCGCACCATTGTGTCCCAGCACTCATTTTGAGAGAAGGGTAGTCTTCCAACCCCCAGCCGTCACCTGGAAAATATCCATTCATATCCCTTAAAACGTGGTTCATTTTATCATAAAGTTTCCCTACTACAAAAGGGGATATCCCTATGGGACATCCCGATGGGATATCCCTATATCATCCCTATTTTACATTCCTCTTTTCTCCTTACCCTCTGGTAATTTAACATAGCTATTGAAAATGGCCATTTATAGTGAGTTTTCCCACTAAAAATGATGATTTTCCATAGCTATGTTAATTTACCAGATGGTACTATATCCCACTGGTTCATTAAATCCACATGTCTTCCTCAAAAACCTACCCCCCCGACCTTGGTGGCCCACTGGAAGGCACTGTTCACGTGCTCCTTGCTCCGTAACGTGCTCATCAAGGATGATGTCCGCTACAAATGGATGGTTTATTTCATGGAAAATCCATCTATCAATGGATGATGTCTGGGGGTACCCCCATGACTTAGGAAACCACCATATGTTACATAAACCCCAAGCTATCATCCGACAAAGATATTGGTCATATTTGTGATGGGGATTTCCCAAAGATTTTAAGGGATAATGTGGTTTTCACCCCATGTCATAAAGCTCTATTGGGGACGTACTAACCAGGTTACTGAGTGCAATGATCCTCCAAGTGATATGGCAAAGCCAATGCCATAACCCATCCCATATGAACCAACAATGACTGGGAGTCATGATAGACATCATCCCACTCATAGGGCTATACGCAATTTCTCCGGTTTCCACACGGATGTCCAAACAGCACCTCCAAACGCCACATGATTCCAACCAAAATCCCCATGTTTTTCCAACCAAAAATGGTTTTGGTTTCTTCCCCCCAAAAAAACAAGAACTCCCAAAAAAGAGAAGCCAACATGGTTTTCACTTCCCATCCAACCACTCGCCCCATCGGTCCTTGATCTCGATGAGGTACTGCACACCCACCGTTGCATCCACCACCAGGTTGGCACCGTCGGTCTCGGGACCATAGCACCAGATCTTTGTCTGCGCCACCTAGCAGAGGCAGAGCGGCATAGCAATGATGGATGGGGGAGATCGGATGAGATGTGTGATATGTGGTTTTACATATGTATGTATATATATATATACACGCATATTGAATCGAATATCATGGTGATAAACCATTGATGGGTATAGAATCTGTACAGAATGGGTATAGAATGGGATAAATATCCAAAGATGATGGAACATAATGAGGTATATTATATATGATATTGCAAAAGCCAGGGAAGTTCCCACCTAGCTCCCAGCCCAGCCGCACGAGGTGCCAGGCCGCAAACAGCACGGTGCGCCTTTTCAGGCTCGCATAGCCATGTAGGCATCTAAGATCCCACCCTGGGCCAATAGCGGCGGTGGTCGGCAAATAAAAGGGTGAAAAGGAGATGTTCAGGCTAGGTGCATGGCATGCAACTTCACACGGAGGGAAAGTTGTTTGTACAACCTCCAGCTGGTTGAAACGCATCCCAGGTGGAGCGTTTACCACACGCATACCATGCTCATCGAAAAATCTGGTGGCATCGTCACCAGGAACCACTAAATCCTGCTGAGCGCAAATCGCGCACGGCTGGAAAATCCTAATTTCACGGCCACTATCGTACAGCTCATCGCACTCGTCATTGCGATGCCATACGGAGCTTCCATCCTGGATGTGGATCTCGTCACCAAGCGGACATCGACCAACGTGCTGTCGCACGTCCAACTGTGCTTGGTATCCAGCACCCAGGTCTTGCGTAGCCAGCGCCAGAGCTCCTTGAAGTTCTTGGGCTGCAGCACGCTGTTCCACGAAAGCTCTGCGGGCTCGGTCATAGGCAGTGGTCCGGCGGTCATAGGACCCACGCAGCTCATCATACATCACCACCAAAACATTGGACCTGTGGTTGCCATGATGCAGCTCGCCCTCCAGGTTGTCAATTTGACGTTGGAGTCGCAGCTGGTCAGCTCGTAGTTTCCAGACATAGATGCCAGCGCAGCATAGGGCCAAAATGGCCAGCACCAAGAAGATGGACTCCCAGCTCTTTGAGCTTTCTGTCTTCACCTCCTCGTGCTCGGTAAGGCACATCGCCATAGGGGCGGCAGAAGCACCAGGCAGCTTCATCAACCACCATATCACCATCACCAGCTTGAAGAAATTCTTCCACCAGCATCTCGCAACAGGGGCATCCATCGCTAGAGGCGGCAGGGCATTCTGTACCATGTCCACATACTCAATGGGGTCGGCGGACTGTGCAAAGTAGGTCTCGGCAGGGACCTTGGCATACTGTGTAACCATGTCATTCTTTGGAAACTGGGCATTCTTTGGGGTCAGGTCATTCGTTGGAACCTGTTCAAAGTCAGAAACCAGGGCATTCGTTGGCGCCAGGTCATTCTCAATCATTTCTACATCTTCAGAAGCTTCCAGCTCCTCCTTGATGATTCGCAGCTCAGACTGCGGTTTCTTCCTCTTGGTGTTTCGGCTTTTCGTTGTGGATTCCAATTCTTGTTTCTTCTCCTCCAAGGTTTTCTTCTTCGCAGCCACATAGTTGGGGTCGTACAAGAATTTGATGCGACCATGACGCAGCTTGTCTGCGAGCTGCTGTCGCATGCTATCCTTCGTCATTCCATCAGCCAACTGACGGTCAGATGAAACCCATCTGAGTCCACCTCCAAGTCCAGAGATCTGCTCCTTGACGACGCGGATCTCCAAAGAAGACCGTCTGTCGGTCACATTTGACACCAGACTCTCTCTGTGGTAAGAGTCAAAAAGTGCCTTGGCATCTGTCACCAAGGTCGGTGCCAAGCTCGACTTGAGGTTGAGCAGGGTCGCCAAGGGAACATCAGGTTGAAGAAGATGTTCATAGTACCTGCAGGCAAACTCGGTGGCGTCTGCTGCACATCCTGCCGACTGTGCTTCGGCAGATAGAGAGCTACGTGCAACTCTCGGCAGCTTGAAGGACTTCCAGTCCAGGATGTGGTACACATCTTCCTGGGTCTCCAGCACATGCTTCGGGGCCAACAAAACAAAGTAGCCACCCTGTGAAGTGCCGTCGGGTCTGCTGCAAAATGACGCAGCAAATGCAGTGATCATCCGAAGGTTTTCCACAGGGCCAAGTGGTGGAAAAGTCAAACCCACATCACTGTTTTCCTTGGCAAACTTGAGAAGGCGGTTGGTGTCCATGGCCGTCTTGAGAAGGCCTTTTGAAACACTGCCGGAGTACACTGAAGTGCTCGCTTGCAAATGCGGGCTGCTTTGAACGGCAGGCCACTGCAAAGAACCCAAGAGCCCTCGCAGCTGTGTCACCTCCGATTGGGACATCTCATGTTCAGGACCCAATCGAGGCAAGGTCATAGGCTTGACCTTATGCAGGTACTCCTTGTGGTGGAGCTTGATCGTGCCATCGGGGCTTTTGGTCATGGTGGCACCGCAGTATTCCAAAGCATCACCATCTTTCCATTCTCTGAAGGAGAAAGTGTTGCGCAGCTCTTCA
Organism: Cladocopium goreaui; assembly: GCA_947184155.2. Lineage (NCBI taxonomy): Eukaryota > Dinophyceae > Suessiales > Symbiodiniaceae > Cladocopium > Cladocopium goreaui. The sequence continues at coordinate 195,963 of CAMXCT020006505.1, forward strand.
ATCACCTTGCAGTAGATTTTGGAAGTTTCATCACCGCATCCAAGCATGTCATCAACATGTAGGCATATCATTCCAACCAAACCACTGTCCAGGAAGGGCTGTTTCGCCTCAGTGTCAGGGCCATAGAGCTCCTCAAAGTCCTGGGCATACACAAGGAAGCAGCACGGGTCCAGCAAATGCTGGCGAAGTCCAAGTGCTTTGAGTCTTCGACATGCTTCCAGCCACCATCGTCTGGGAGCATCCAACTGCCCGTAGCAAGGCTTTCGAAGAAGCATCCTCGTCTCAGGTCCACAGCCAAGTAAGGCCAGAGCATCAGCAGGAAGTCGAATCCAAATCTTCCGCTCTTGGGGTAGACCTTGAAGAAAGGCAGTTGAAATATCCGAAGTCCAAAGCTTCCAACCCAAAGTTGAAGACAAAGAAATCAACATGTTCCTGGAAAGTCTTGTAGTGGTTGGACTGCTTGTTTCAAGCTGGCCATTCAGGGCATCCACATCAGCATAGCCCCTCACGATCAACCGTGCCTTGGCTCTAGGGGAGCCATCTGCATTCTTGCTCCAAGTCAAGAGCATCCGAGCCGACAAGGTTCGACTGGGGTCGGCATTGGCATCGGTGTCGAAGATCCAGACATCGTTCTGGAAGAAGGACTGAAGTTCCTTCGCTTTGGCAGCTTGAAACAGAGCTCGTTGATCCACATCCAGGCGTCTTTCATCCACAGTCTTGCTGTTGGTTTTCTTGGCCTTGGTCTTGAGGTCGCGGCCAATCTTCTTGGCATTCAGGTTGGCATACATGCCCAGTTCACGCCTGGCTTGACCAGTGATCTGGTACACAGTGGCGCCAGTCCAGGAAGTAGAAGTAGAGGAAGTCTGGCTGCCATCATCGTTGTGGATCTTCAGGCTTCCGTCAGGAAAGCGCATCATGGTGATCCGAATTGGATCAAGGTACTTGGGCTCGATGGGCACGTCCTTGTAGTCATGGATGTTCATGGTGTTGCGTCGGGGTGCAATGTGGCGTCTGATCAAACACCCAGCACGCACTTCCCAAAAGTCATGCAACACATCTTTCAAAACGAAGGCACCATCAGAGTCCACATGCCATCCAGAAGGTAGATCATCACCTTGGATGTCCTCCACATTGAACACTTGAGAGTAGCTGCGTAGCTCTCATGAGGTTCACCAGCAGAAGCAGGCCTCGGATTCGGAGTAGAGGAAGTCGGCTCAGCTTCACCTGGATCAGCTCGATGTCGAGAGCGAGAGCGATGAGCTCTTGATCTGGAGGGCAACACCAAGGTTTCATGTCGTTCATGTTGTTGTCGTAGAAGTCGAAATCGGTCATTTGGGCCAGCTGGCTCATACATCGCCACAGTGGCAGGGTCCAAAGGAGGCACTTGTGCCGGAGATCGCACTGAAGGTGGTCGTGATGGCTCCTCACTGGGTTCAGTTTCATCAGCAGTTGGAAGGTGAGGCCATAGAGGCACGTGTGCAGGAGGAGGCATCACTGCATCCGAGTCATCTTCCACCAAGATCGGTGGTCCACCAGGTTCTGCAGCATCAGGCATCGTTCCAGCCGGAGGTAAGTCCAGGCCCTCCAAGTCCATGGCTGGATCAGTGTCATCCAAAGGCGTTGTTGGAGTTGGAGACACATCAAGTTCAGGCCGCTCCACAAAGTCCAAGTGTGGAGATAAGTCCAATCTCGGCCGTTGTCGAGGAGGTCCAGGAGCACCATCATCATCATCAAAGAGCTCCTCTTCGTCGGACTGAACCTCTTCAATGTGCCTTTTGTTGGCACGCTGCAGATCCACAAAGCGGGTGACCCCTCTGGATTTCAGCTCAGAGACAACTCGGCGAGCTTCCTCAAGGCCACCAATGTTGGTGTCGGAGGCCACTCGGTAGTCGGCACGGACATGTTGAGGAGCACATCGAAGCAGCTGGGTCTGATGGGCGATCCAGTAGACGATCGGCTTTCCTTCGGCATCATCTTCACGAAGGATAACCCGAGCAGGGCCTTTCCATCTGACCTTCACCAAGTCAGCTGCACGTGCATCACGCCAGTACCAACAAATCTGGCCCGGCTGCAATAGCACGTTTGTGCCAGAGTAGCGCCTGAGAAGTGCTCGTCGAAGTCGTTGATCTTGGTCTGCTTTGATCAAGGCCACCTTGGCTGCTGAACGCTTCTCCAGGGTCTGCTCGAAGTTGGAGCCATCCAAGTGAGATGGATTCAGGCCTTCGCTGGTCAGGTCGCCAGCAAAGTCAGGCTGATAGCCTAGGACCCATTGAGTGGGAGAGTACCCCGCCACCGTTGGAGAAGAGTTCACCTGGGGCAGCACATAGGCCAAAGCTTGTCGAAGTCCATCAACATCTTTGAGACCACGATCGTTCATGTAGATCTCCACAGCTTTGCGTAGAACTTGGTGACGTCGTTCTACTGCACCCAAACGTGTGTGGGCTTCTCCCGGTGCTACCGTGTGGAGAATGTTGAGCTCAGCCAGGAAGTCGATCATGTCCTCATGGAGCCAGCGCGTCCTTCATCTGTGATGAGTTCCTTCGGCATGCCAAAATGGCGGAACCATCCACGTTCCAGTGCCTTCTGGTAGTTGGAAGCTTTCTCGGCCTTCACAACAGCTGCAGCTTGGTACTTGGTCGCCAAGTGAATGAAGTGGACGACAGGGATCTTGTCCTTGTCCAGCTTGATCCACATCACATCGGCCTGCAGCTTCTCGTTGAAGTGTGAGGCTTGAGGAAGGGCTGCAGGAGCCGCAGTGTTGGGCTTCCGGTACCGTTCACAGGCACTGCAGTGAAATTCTCTGGCTACCTTGAGAACCTCTTCAGAAGCACCACGAGATTCCAAGAGCTCGATCAGGGCCTGTTTGGGAGGATGGCCCAAGTTCCTGTGCAGTCTTTGAACTGTTCTGACTGCTTCCTGCCTGTTGCCGCTGAGCAGCTTGATCAAAACTCCAGTCTGCTCGCGCTCTTCAGAAACCGCACCAGCAAAGTCATACAGTTGGGGAACCTCAGGCACCATCAAAGCCGCTGCCAAGATCGAGGCCATCGACGGCTGATAGCTTTCCATGTACCGAGTTCGAAGTCCAAGACCCGGTGCATGGCCTTCAAGTGCACAATGTTGATGATCCCCTTGACATCGAAGTTGAAACTCCCTGTAAACACTCATCTTGGTGGTCAACAGGCTGGTGGTCTTCCGAACAGGTTTCCAAAGTCCATCCCTGTCCAAACATTCACATCCATAGCGACACTGATCAAAGGTGCATCTAAAACCAGGCAGCTTGCTCAAGGAAGTGGTCTTCCATGAAAGAGCCGGTGCAGGCTGTTCCACGTGTGCGTGGCCACCTTGAAGAACTTGGGTCTCGTAGACCTTTCTCACAAACTTCAAATGCACCGCATGATGCCATTCTCGAAGTTCTTGCAAGGATTCCTGCTGCTCCAAGGTCTTGGCGTTGAGGTTCTGCATGGGGCTCCAAGGGCCACAATGCGGTGCTCGGCAAGGTCAAAGTCCCATCCAGTGGAGTATCCAAAGATCTCAACTTGGGCACCCAGGCTCTCAGCAATCTTGGAGACACGGCCCTCACTCGTGTAGACCTCCCAGATCACTCGAGGCTTCGGCTCAGCATGAAGTTCTGAGGTCACATAGCCGTCGGGGACCCGGATCATTTTGAAACACCGGATAAGGCTCATTTTGAAACACAGAGGATAAGGATCATTTCGAAACACAAAAGCCCCAGATAAGGATCATTTTGAAACACATCCAAGATACTGCTGTTTAAGACATCTGGAAGGCATAGCATTTCTTTGTAACCACCATGGCGCTTGTAACACCACAGCACATTGATGAAACCCTAGCAAATCAGCTCTTCAAACAAAAACAATCAAAAAAACAAGGTAGCTCTTACAAGGAGATTCATCCTTATCATAAATGCAATGTGACCGCAAAAGGATTGAGTCGTTTCCCGTCAGCCATCTATTTGTGGCAGCTTTGTCCGGCAATTCATGAGGATCTCGTTCGAGACACGTATCAAAAAAAAAATAAAAATGCATCAAAAAAAATATCCAGCACGCATCAAAAAAAAAATATATATGCATCAAAAAAAATATCCAGGTGCCACTGTGTGAGACCTCACGGGTTTCGTGCTGCAAACCTAGATCAAAAAAAATATCCGTATCAAAAAAAAAAATCATAGTAGTAGGAGTAGTAGTAGTAGTAGTAGTCGTAGTCGTAGTAGTAGCAGTAGTAGTAGTAATAGTAGTGGTAGTAGTAGTAGTAGTACTACTACTACTAGTAGTAGTAGTAATAGCAGTAGTAGCAGCACTAGCAGCAGTAGCAGCAGCAGCAGTAGTAGTAGTCGTAGTCGTAGTCGTAGTCGTAGTGGTAGTAGTAGTAGTAGTAGTCGTCGTCGTCGTAGTCGTCGTAGTAGTAGTAGTAGTAGTAGTCGTCGTCGTCGTAGTAGTAGTAGTAGCAGTAGCAGTAGTAGCAGTAGTAGCAGTAGTAGCAGCAGGAAAAAAGAAAGGAATAGTAGGTAGCAAGGGGAACCGGTTTAAAAATAAAAGCGGGTGGGGGGGTGCAGGGGGGAGGGCGCAGCGCCTCCCCCCGCAATGCGTACCAAGAGAGAAGCACATAGGCACAAGTCTCAATGGATATATTGCAAGTAAGAACGACAAGATCAAGAAAGAAGCACATAGGCACAGGTCTCGATGGATATCAGCAAAGATGAAATTAACCCAAATAAAAGATGATGCTTATGCAAAAAGAAAGGAATAGTAGGTAGCAAGGGGAACCGGTTTAAAAATAAAAGCGGGGGGGGGGGTGCAGGGGGGAGGGCGCAGCGCCTCCCCCCGCAATGCGTACCAAGAGAGAAGCACATAGGCACAAGTCTCAATGGATATATTGCAAGCAAGAACGAGAAGATCAAGAAAGAAGCACATAGGCACAAGTCTCGATGGATATCAGCAAAGATGAAATTAACCCAAATAAACGATGATGCTGATGCAAAAAGGAGAATAATGTATATGGCAAGGGTAAAAATGGGACCCGGTTGTTAAAATAAAGCGGGTGGGGGGTTGCAAGGCAGGGGGGGAGGGCCGCAGCGACCTCCCCCCGCAATGCCGTACCAAGAGAGAAGCACATAGGCACAAGTCTCGATGGATATATTGCAAGTAAGAACGAGAAGATCAAAAAAGAAGCACATAGGCACAAGTCTCGATGGATATCAACAAAGATGAAATTAACCCAAATAAACGATGATGCTTATGCAAAAAAAAGGAATAGTAGGTAGCAAGGGGAACCGTTTTAAAAATAAAAGCGGGTGGGGGGGTGCAGGGGAGAGGGCGCAGCGCCTCCCCCCGCAATGCGTACCAAGAGAGAAGCACATAGGCACAAGTCTCAATGGATATATTGCAAGTAAGAACGAGAAGATCAGGAAAGAAGCACATAGGCAGAGGTCTCGATGGATATCAACAAAGATGAAAATAACCCAAATAATCGATGATGCTTATGTAAAAAGAAAGGAATAGTAGGTAGTAAGGGGAACCGGTTTAAAAATAAAAGCGGGTGGGGGGGTGCAGGGGGGAGGGCGCAGCGCCTCCCCCCGCAATGCGTACCAAGAGAGAAGCACATAGGCACAAGTCTCAATGGATATATTGCAAGTAAGAACGAGAAGATCAAGAAAGAAGCACATAGGCACAAGTCTCGATGGATATTTTGAAAGAAGAAGAAAGAGAAAATGAACCCTAAGAAACGATGCTTATGAGCAAAAGGCAAGAGAGTAGGTAGGAAGGGAAGCTGATGAAAAAACAAAAGCGGGTGGGGGGGTCCCCTGCAATGCGTACCAAGAAAGAACATGAAAGAAGTACATAGGCACAAGTCGCGATGGAGATCAATGAAGATGGAATGAACGCAAATAACCGATGATAAGTGTTGACTGCACACATGGTCCTTCCTTCCTTCCTTCCTTCCTTCCTTCCTTCCCTTCGTTCCCCCCTTGCATCCTTCCCTCCTTCCCTCCTTCCCTCCTTCCCTCCTTCCTCCTTCCCTCCTTTCCTCCTTCCCTCCTTTCCAACTTCCCTCCTTTCCTCCTTTCCTCCTTCCCTCCTTTCCTCCTTCCCTCCTTCCTTCCTTCCTTCCCTCCTTCCCTCCTTCCTTCCTTCCCTCCTTTCCTCCTTTCCTCCTTCCCTCCTTATTTCCTTTCTTCCTTCCTTCCTTCCTTCCTTCCTGCCTGCCTGCCTTCCTTCCTTCCTTCCTTCCTTCCCTCCTTTTCTCCTTTCCTCCTTCCTCCTTCCCTCCTTTCCTCCTTCCTCCTTCCCTCCTTCCTTCCTTCCTTCCTTCCCTCCTTCCCTCCTTCCTTCCTTCCCTCCTTTCCTCCTTCCCTCCTTTCCTCCTCCCCCCTTTCTTCATGGTCATTTATTTTTTTTGATACATTTATAGTTTTTTTTGATGCATCTTTATTTTTTTTGATGCATTTTTATTTTTTTGATGCTTCTCCCGATCGTTCCCAAAGAGGACCAAAACCCCTTTTCACCACGCCATTTGGTGGAAGATACCACTGTGACCGTGAATGTCATGGTCTTAGACATGCCAAGGAAGTTTGTCTGACGCCACGATGTCACAGATGTGGCCCACAGCCAGACGTTCCCCAACATAGGCTGTATGCGATCTCACATGGATATGCACTTCATGTTGATTATGAGCATTGTCGTGATGCGGGATCCAATGGTCCACTTCGGGCCTTCAATCCATGTGCGATTTGCTGCACTGCAGATGATAGACTTGTTATGACTTGTTTAGAGGGCTTGAGCTGAATATGTGGTCAGTGGAACTGATCACATAGGGGGAGTGCGTGTAAGAATTCCATGCATCCCTATTTACCCAATGCTCAAATGGAAATACTTCCACTTTTGCTTTGACTTCAACCCACCGGGTGTTGTCCAGACTTCAACTCACCGGGTGTTGTCTAGGAATCCTGAAGAACCTGCATCTGGGCCGGACCGAAGCCTTTTAGATGTCAAGCGGCACAAAGGTGCGTCAGCTAGCAGCGAGGTGGCTGCTTGGAGTTTTGGGGAAACTTGGTTTTGTTTTTTGGGTTGAAACATTTGTTTTTTCCGGTTGGGGTCGGGATCTCAGTTGCTGTTCAGGGTTCCAGGACGGTTCACTTGTTGGCATTGGGAGGCTTCAGGAAACACAGAAACCATGGAAACCGTGCAAACTATGAAAACCGTACAGAAATCTTGGACAACAGGGAAACCATGGAAACCGCAGACAAATCATGGAAACCATGGAAACCATGGAAACCGCAAAGAAATCATGGAAACCGTGGAAACCATGGAAACCATGGAAACCGCAAAGAAATCATGAAAACCATGGAAACCGCAGACAAATCATGGAAACCATGGAAACCATGGAAACCGCAGACAAATCAAACCATGGAAACCATGGAAACCGCAAGAAGAAATCATGAAAACCATGGAAACCGCAGACAAATCATGGAAACCATGGAAACCGCAGACAAATCATGGAAACCATGGAAACCATGGAAACCACACAGATATCATGGAAACCATAAAAACCATGGAAAACCGCAGAGAAAAATAGAAACCATGGAAACCATGGCACAGAGTGTGTCGCGTTTCAAAATGAGTAATAAAGTCGCGTTTCAAATTGAGTATTATCCCGCGTTCTAAAACGAAACCTTCCCGCCGTGGAGCTCGTTGTGGGCCTCACAGATGATCTGGTCGCAGGTTCGAAGTAGATGACGTGGAACAGGTAGTTCACCATCGGCATAGGTCTCGGCCGTGATGTCGTCATCCACAGTGATGAAGGCAGATTCCTGTTTGCAGAACTCCTCATAGCCAACAGGTCGTGGATCCAGGTCGCCATCAGGAGCCAGTTGCAAGTCAAACTGGAGAGGCAAAGGCTTCGACCAGTCCACAGGTTCAGCAGGATCCCAAAGTCCAAGCAGGTATTCTCCATGTAGGCCGATTGTGGCTGGTCGCCAGGGTCCATTGCGCAGCTTGATCTGCTTCTTCTCGAAGTCCATCGTGATCCCCAGCGCCTCAATGATGGGGCGTCCACAAAGCAAAGGAGTTTCGCCAGCCAACAAAAAGACTTGAGCTCGGCCATGGTTGCCACTGATGCACATTGGAAGTTCAACAGCCCAATGTGCCCAAGATTCACCATCACCTCCAAAATGAAACTTGTGCCTGCATCGGAAAAACTTCACATCAGCCACTAGGTAACCTTGTTGTCGGAGAAAGTCCAAATACCGACGAACAGGTCCATAGCCGCTGAGGTATGCTGAAGCTCCAGGATCCAGCATGGTGACATCTGGCCTCTCAGCGCCAGTCTGGTCCTGGAAGGTGACATGGGCGTTCTCCAGCATCGCCACGCTCTCAGTTGCAGCTCGCTTGGTTCCCTTTGGACTCGAACTGCCTTGAGACTTGCTTGGCATGGGGCAGTTCACAGCGAAGTGTCCAGGTTGTCCACAACGAAGACAAGTGAGTGCAGCTTTAGAGCGTCCTCGAGGGTCAGCAGGCTTCATGGGGCTTTTGTTGTAGTGGTAAGTTCCCGACTTACCTTTGGAAGGCTTGCCCTTCGATTTGCCCTTCTTTCCTTTGGAGGACGGGCTGCCAGCAGGTGAGGTCACACCAGGGGCCAAGTTGCCAGCCGCAGGGTCATTCAAGGCGACCACAGGGAGGAATCCTCGAGCCAGCTTCAAGTCAGAGAAGCGACGTCGAGCATCCACATAGGCTGCATAGACCTCGTCATAGGTGTCCACGTCCTGCAAGACAGTCTCAGATGGATCGCCAGCGGTCTCCTCGTACTGGTAGTAGGCGGCCTGAGCATCAAACTCATCAGCTTCATCCCATTCATCATCGTCGCCACCATAGTACGAAGGTGATCCATCATCGCCCTCATAGTAACCCCATTCATCAGTCCATTCATCCCCATAGTTGTTGTAGAGCTCTTCAGAGTCCGCCGCATCCACAGCCACATAGCCACGGTTTCGTCCACCCTTTCCAAAGCCACGTCGGTCATGAAAACCAGCCTGAGTCGTGTGCTTGTAGTCCTGCCCAAGCACCAAGTACAAGGCTTCAGTGACCTTGGAGATCTCGAGCTGAGGTGCTCTCAGGGTGATCAACTGCTTCTGCTCCTTGGTGAGGTTGCAGCGTCGTAGAAGGTGCCAGCCCTGCACGGCATTGGGCAGGTCCACGCCATGCTTCGACAAGCGCTTCAGGTGCTCGTTGTGGAGCGTCACAAACTCCATCAAGGACTGCCCAGACTTCCTCGAAAGCCCAAAGTAGGCATCGAAGTCTGCCGGCAGCTGCACCCGGCTATCGTACTCGAAGTGCTGGTCCAGGATCTTCAGGATGCCTTCAAAAGATCCTTCCTTCTCAGCTGTCGTCACGTCGAAGTCCTCCATCAAGCGCCAAGCAGCGCCGGTCAAGGTGCTCACCAAGTTGATGACTGCTTCACCACGGCGGTTTCCCAGAGACATCTTTGCATGGTACAGCTGTATCCTTTTCCTCCATTCTCGATAGTCAGCCGGCTGTCCCGTGAACACAGGGATGTAGGAGTCGCGCTGTGTAGGGCTCTCCGGTGATGTCGCGGCAGTTGACATTCCTTAGGAAGTCCTTACCTTCGAATTCAGTGATCCAAATCAGGTGCTGGAAGGTCTGATGGCCGGTGTTATACTTTAAGAAGTCCAGCACTTGGATCAGCGCAGCAAGGCCAGCGGAACGGCTGGCTCCGCTACCAATGCAAAAGCCAGGGAAGTTCCCACCTAGCTCCCAGCCCAGCCGCACGAGGTGCCAGGCCGCAAACAGCACGGTGCGCCTTTTCAGGCTCGCATAGCCATGTAGGCATCTAAGATCCCACCCTGGGCCAATAGCGGCGGTGGTCGGCAAATAAAAGGGTGAAAAGGAGATGTTCAGGCTAGGTGCATGGCATGCAACTTCACAGATATAATTAATATAATTAATATAAATAATATAAATAATATGTATATACTGATACTGATATATATATAATATATATATACGCACAATATAGATATACAACACCAAGAATGTGAAATTTGGACTTTGTCCGGTTAAATGTGGGATGGGCCCCTCAATGTATGACCACTTAAATATTACTGTAATGTACAATGATGATAAACCCGGGGTTTAAAGTACTTTCAGACATCAACCGCAATAACTGGATCCTCCAACAAAATACTGAAGTACCAAGCTGTCAAACAAACATCTGCAGCATTTCGGCCGTGGGCCCAGTAGCCAAAGCCCCACCAGACATGTTGATGGGGTAGGCTATACAGCTATTACAGCTATACAACTATCCATGTTTTCTTGAGGCTGGGGTCCTACCTGGATTTGACTGGGATGAACCAATCAGTGCATTTAGAAGTCTTAATTACCATCAACCAACAGATCTTTATTTCAGGATATTACACCCATCAACCAGTAGATCTGGGTGCCAAGATAAAAAAAAACCTTCCACTGGGGGATGGTCATGTGACCGTTTCTACTAAAATTGGGGGATTCTTTTTGGGTTTACCACATAACTAACCCAAAAATCTAGTTCTAGGGATGACCTAAACTACAGTAGCCTCGTTTGTTGGGCTTTGACCTCCATTTTTGTCTCAAATCCCATTTTTTAACGCTCACGAAGGGTGCCGGGAACCCACCCACCCTTAAGCACCTGCTTGTCCCAGTCGAACTTCTCACACAAAATCTTGGCGCGCTCCTCACGATCGTCCCCAAGACTCACTGCTACGCCATTTTTCTCAGTAGAAAAACCTGTAACTTGGGGACGATTGCCCACTGAAATACTGCCCCACATCATCTGCCGTTTCCATACTGAAAACACCCCAACTTTTCCAAGCGAAAAATCATCAAAACATCCCAGTCATCAACTCAATCCAGTCAAGTCCCAGTGAAAAATCATCAAAAAACGAGAACAATCATCAGATCTCTGCCAAACCAGCCCCATCCCCCCAGGCTCCTTGGGATCGGCCTTGGGTCCCACAACGCCATCCTCAATGGCCTTGCTGAGCTCTTCGTCCATGGGCTCAGCCTTCAGGTAGATGCCTCAACAGCAGGCCATGGCAAAAATCATCGGAACAGCCATGGGAAAAACCATCGGAAAAAAAACTCGATAGATAGAGCTTTATAGCTGGGAAAATCTCTAACCATATGGCGGTGTCCTAAAATGTTGGTACCCCAGTCGTCACCATGGTTGGATGATTTGGGGTACCTCGAAAGGGAAACCCCCATGGGGATTTGTCAAGAAAAAATATGGGGATGATGATGGCATATGTTTTCTTAGACGAAACAAATGGGAGATGTTAGAAGTTCGAAGTTGGGGGGAGTTTCAACGGTAGTTTAGTGTTTCTGCTACCTGAAACGGCAAGCAAGAGTTGGAGAAATCCTTCACAAATCTTCAAACGAAATGGAGATTGTTTTTTGAAACAACAAAATTGGGGAGACAACCAAGTTGCACGAAGAATCAGGGGTTCTACACCCAGGGGATCGTGTACACCCCAAACACGAGCCAGTAGAAACAGAGGTCACCGTTGGTCACCTGTTGTCAAGGCAGTTGCAGCAGTGGTTCATTTTTCCCACTAGAACTGAAGCCAATTAGAAACCACCAACCAGTTTGAAACTGGAGGTGCAACCACAGCATCACATCATTTCCCAGTGACTGGAATCTTTAAAAATCGCTTGGCATCCTCTGAATATCCAAATAGCCTATTCATACGGGGACAATGACAGGTCATTCATCAAAAAAAACAATTTCTTACCCAGTCTTCAACCCCCCTACAAACCAACTCCAGGCTATATCCCTCTTATATAAATTCAGCATCACGATGTTATAAATAGCCAACAACACGTACAGTACTAGGTCTTCAACAGGATCAGGGTCCAAAACTGCTGCCCCCCAAATATATAAGTTGGTTTATAAGCCCAACTAACTAGTTTTATACAGTATATCTACCGTAAACCCAACAGTTAAAATAATTACCCTCCGGTGACCAAACCAAACATGGCGTGCTGGAAAATCTTTCATTTAGAGATGGTTTTCCCAGCTAGACACCTGCATTTATAGGGGATTTCCCATTGCCATGTCTGATTGCCAGAAGAGTCGAAAGTTCACCGTTCCTTTCCTAGCTTTTGGTAGGAAGACCATGGGCTTCCTGCATCTTTTTCTTTACAAAACAGGGTCATTTCCTATGTGATTTCAACCAGCTCTGGGATGATTAAATATGACCCCCCCTATGAATGATGGTTACCCCCCTATTACCCTCTGGTAATTTAACATAGCTATTGAAAATGGCCATTTATAGTGGATTTTCCCATTGAAAATGGTGATTTTCCATAGTTATGTTAGTTTACCAGAGGGTAATGGTCGAAAAAAAGTCCTTGACACCGGTGCCGAAAACTGCCAGGCGGCGGTTGTGCTTGTTGGGCGACTTGGCCAAGCACGTCTGGTTGGACTCCTCGGCGACGGTCTCGCGGTAGGACACCACGGGGTCGCTGACGATGAAGTCGCACTGGGCGTACTCGTCCTTCCTTAACGGAGTTTGGATGGTAAATGATCATTTTTGGGGGCTTATCATTCCACAAATGGGGTTGTAACTTTATAACTTTATAATTTATAACTAACTTAAAAAATAAAAATAAAGGGCCATAAGTGTAGGAATCTAAGAATTTGTGATACTGATAGTATAAAGTTATGATATGTTGTGATAATGACAACAATGACAAAAACTATCTGGATGATCAAAGGCCGCTTTCGGAATTGCTCCTTTGTGCATATTCCAAGGGACAATATTTCTTTGATAAATCGGCCAGGTATAAGTCATATCGAGTCATATCAAACAAACCATCCACTTTTTCAGGGACACAAAAACTTGAAGCATAAGCGATGTCTTTTCATGGAAAGTAATAGAACAGTTCATGGCTCCTATGGAGTTCACGAAACCTGATTTTTGCTGCTGACCTACTGAGAATCGCTGCAAACTCCCCTAGTTGTTGATGATCAAACCAATCATTCTACCCATTTATTTGCAGCTCTCTTACCCTCTAGTAATCAAACATGGCTTGCTGGAAAATTCCATTTACTTGGATGATTTTTCCCTCAGATGCCCATGTTCTTGCGGATTTCTCAGCCACGTTTGATGACACTCGAAAACATGATCCACTTCCCAACTGCCATATCCTCACCTCCAACTAGCGGCTTCGTCTGAAAATGGTCTCATTGAAATTCTATTATGTGACATTGTATCCCATGATATTCCATGAATATCCACTAATATCCCATCAATATCCCACTCATGTTCCATTGATATTCCACAAAAAATCACCCTACTCTTCCATTCATCCCTCATGAAATATTCCACTAATCTTCCATTGCCATTCATCTTCCATTTCCCCAGATTTCCCCACCGAGTCGCAGATCTTTGAGGCAGATCTCCACGTGCAGCTCGCCACAGCCGGCGATGACGTGTTCGCCGCTCTCCTCGGTGGTGCAAACCACCAGGGGGTCCGACTTGGACCTCGGAGCGCGGAGGCAAAAAATGGGGCAAGGGACGGGGATGGATGGGCGGTACTTTTTTTGGTGCCCTGGAGATCAAATGGAAGAGTGGGAGATGAATGGAATATGAGTGGAATATGAATGGAATATGAACAAAATATGGGATACGAATGGTGCCCTGGGTTGAGCCCATGTTCTGACTCAATGTCCCTAAATTGAGCTCCGAATGCCATCTGGTGAGTCTGGTGAGTCTAGTTCCCTAGCTGAGGTGCAGCTGGTCAAACCCCCATCCCCAACTTTGGTCAGGAAGCAGCTTCTTCAAACCCTCCACCAGCTTTGGAAGGTCCTTGAAGCCGCAAATGGAGGTGTTTTGGTGAAAAGTGGCTGGCCCTTTCCAAGAATGGCTAGGGATGGGATAGGGGCATCTTATGAGGTTGAACGTTGAGGTCCCACGAACCGGAACCAGGCCATTGGACTGTCCGCCTGGTTGCCCTGGTTGCCAACATGTTACGCGTGTTTTCTTCAAAGCTTGCTGAGGTAAAGACAGATTCTGTCTTCATTTGGGGATGGATCAATACCTATTAATACCATTTTTAGGGGGATGAACATCCATTTACCAGCTATTTTGATGTTCACCAGGGGTACAAGGTTTTGAGACACTGCCATTTGGGTTTGGCTCAGTCTTCACACCGGAAAGTGGAGGCCCCAACAGTAAAAGCCTACAACGCCTGCGACTTTGACCGTTCCAGGGTCCTAAAATGCCTGCGATTTGGTGGTTTCTAAAGCCATGGCAGACCCCAAGGAACCATCCACGTTATCGGTCAATGGAGAAACCGATGGTTTTGGGGTACTCCAAATTTTGGTGAAACCCCCCATTTGCGATTGTCCACTTTACAGCAAGTATATGTTTTCATAGAATGTTGATAATTAATGAATGATAGTCTTCGTAAAAGGTAGTAGAAAGTGATAAAAAGTATTGACTACTCACTAAATCAACGTGAAACATTGGTGCCTTACCATCCTTACCATCCATAGATTTTTCTACTCCATGAATCATTGGTGCCTTCGCCCTGCAGGCCCTGCGGCATCGGTCCTTACCATCCTTTGCTTTTACGGCCACCTTCACAACAGGCGACACGCTGTACCTGGAGAACGGGCGAACGGTGCGAACGCGCGGCCAGGAGTCGGTAAGAAAAAACCCCAATCTGAAGCAGAAACCATTGGGTCTTACCCAAAGGGACCCAAAATAAGTCTGTCTTGCAGATTTCCCATTGAACCAAGTCCGGAACTTTTGGGGTCCTCACTACTAGACTACTGGAGGCTAAACTAGCACTTCAAATCAGCTGCAGCTTGTGCATGTGCCGCACCGCTTGAAGCCGAGACACTTCATGTCAGCGATGTTGTGGGCATCCTGTCGGTGACTTCCTACGTCAGAAACCTGCCCATCCCATCTGAAAAATCAGTTAGAAAAATATTCCTATACAAAAGGAATCCAAAGGAATCCAAAGGGATCCAATCAAAAACATTCAAAAACTACCCTCTGGTAATTTAACATAACTATGGAAAATCCACCCATTTTTAATGGGAAAACTCACTATAAATGGTCAGATTTGGGCCCCTTCAACTCCCCTGGTCCCAGCCTCCAGGGTGGTGATGGTTCCTGACTTCAGGATGTACTGATCGACGCCCACGAGCGCCACGGTGTTGCCACATGGCACGTCCTGGATCTGCTCGGTGGTGCGGCCCATCATCAGCACGGTGCGCTGGATGTTCTTCACGTGCAGGTCCTCCTTGCTTCCTGAGAACTTGGACATTGGATCATGCAACTTCACTAAGAAGTGCTGAGGCATACTCAAGTTGTACTTGTTGTATAAATAGTTGTATGTATGTATATATATATATATTAGATAGTGATATTATGTGTATATATATATATAATTATATATATAATTATGTATTATTTATATATATATAATTATATTATATATATATAATTATATTATATATATAATTATATTATATAATATATATATATACTTATATATATATACTTATATTATATATAATTATAGATATACATTGAGGGTTCAAGCAGCTGTAGACCCAAATCTCCCCCGCAGGCGGTTTCGCAAACCTAACCCAAGCCATGCCTTTCTCTACCCCATGCAGGCTGTTACTCCAAATGATAACACGGGCCGGTGAGCTGCACCAAATGCTGATTCTCGCGAATCCATGGTTCGTCATCGTCCCAGTCAGTTGATTCATCTATGGTGATCACAATGGGGACCCTGAATAAATAAACCTGATATGAGAATATGTTCGTCTGTGACTGGCCTAAGCGATGAAAGTCTGGGTTTGCCTGAAATAAGGCCCGCTGAGATAGCACAAAGGACATAGAATTGCAATTGTCGAACAGGATAAAGCCGTGAGAATCTCTGTCGTAATGTTGTAACTCAGCGGCCGTGGCACCCTGGACAGTTTGAATGAAAGGAGGCTTCTGGATATACGTAGGCAAAACGAAATGGAGGCATTTTGCCAAGGTGCTTTTGCCAGCGCGCGAAGGCGCCCGGAGCACAAGAAATTTGTACCGAGAATCTAAAATGGAATACTGTTTGGCCCAGTCTTCGACTCGGGCAACCACTTCTGGCAAAAATGGCTTTTGCAATGGCTGGAGCTGAGCCACCACTTCGGCCTGCTCACGTCGGAGGCGACTTTCGCTCTCCTGCTGCATGACTGCTTCCACAGCGCGTTTGCGGGTGATATAGCCCAAGCGCACCTGCAACCTGCTGCACACGGTGTTGACACTTTTATAGTGATAATTCTGGAGACATTGGCCCTCTTTCTGAAAATGCATCTATAGAATCAGAGACCCCAAGGTATTTTCAAGTTGACAATCTCTTTAGAATCGCTGCCCCCAAGTCACTCTCGTAGAGCCGTTTTTTGGTTGGGGGGGTTAGTTGGCCTTCTATAAAATCAGGCTCCCCAAGTGTCATTCATTGACAGCTGACCTGAATGCTCCAGTTGCTCTTGCCTACCTTACCTTATGCATTCCCAATTTTATAGAGCTCAAAGGCTCCAAGTGTTCACTGTCAACCTCTTCGATTATATACAAGGATGATCAATGATGATGAACGAATTGTTGTGGGAAATTTGTTCTGCCAATACTTCTCTATAGAATTGAAGAACATGACATACACCCAAAGAGAACATATCCAACTATAGAATCGCAGTGGCTAAGGCTCTCTGCTGACTAGGACTCAGTGCTGTATTCAACATGAAATCTCTATAGAATCAGAGGCCCCAAGGTCCTCTATACAATTGAAAGCGTTGACACTGGGTAGGTACCCCTAAACAAAGCAGGGGGTTAAAACGCACCATTTTCCAGGACCCAACGTTCTTGATTCTGTAGAGGAAATTCCAAGGGGGATATTTGAAGGTATCTGAAGATATGTTACGGCCAAATTATTGCTTATGTGCGGACACTTTAGCAGACTCGAAGCAGCACTTTTATAAACAACATAGGTGTTTGTGACGTTCCCTATTCTATGAAATGGACCTGCTATGAAGTGGTCCCACTGAAATTCACATTGGGTTTATGTTATGTTCCGTTTCATACAAATCTTTTCGGGGTTGTTCAATATTCTGGTACCCGAAAACTGCCCGCACGCCACCCTTTCGCGAACCGTTCGCGCCCCAGCAGAATAGGGACAAGGAATTCTGATCATGTTATCGTGCGCATATGTGTTTATAAATAGTGGTATGCAGACCTCGTTGAATTTTAAGGTTTCTCCATCCCACTTTATTACTTGTATATTATGGTACCCATATTCCAGACCACATAAAATATGATAAAGAAACATTTATAGTATGGGTTTAATCATTTCATCCGGACATGGGTTCTTCCCTTCCATATAGAGCTTCAATCAAGGGGGATCGATAAACAGCTATTGACAAGTCAACTGCAATGACACCGCCTAAAGTGAGTCTTTGGCATCCGCACCCCTGGGTCCATGTATATATATATATAAATAGATATATATATATCCATAGATAGATATAGATAGATATAGAAAGACATATCTTTGTATAGATCTGTCTCGAAGAGATATATATATATATGTGTGTGTGCGTGTGTATCTAAATCTCTCGAAAAATGTCTCTATATATCTACATATGCTGATCGCCATGCAGCCATGGAGCGTCCAATAAATGTGGACCCTGATGTATCTCCGGAATGAAAACAATGCTGCTTAACCCAGGCACGCGTACTGCAGGTACTGCTGATGAGAAAGCTTGTGCCCACTCCACAGCGCATCCAGCCATCTGCCCTGCACTGTGTAGTCCTTGAACGCCTCGTAGGAGCTGGTGGCAACGAAATGGGTTCCTACCTGCACAGATCGCCCGGGTGAATTCCACCCAGCACTCAAGGCATGTCAGCCGAGGAAATGATCTGGTGGTGGGTCCAGACAATTAGATTAGATGTGATGCTGGCGACGAAACAATCTACATATGCCGCTTGCTGTCAATTCCTGTCTCTGCAAACGGCCATTTATCGCGAAGCAAAAAGTTTCTTTCGCGCATCCTTCGCGAACTGCATGTGTATCTTTCGCGCAACCCATGTTGAGCAATAACTCCGCTTATGAAGATTCAATCGGCACGGGCCAAATCACACCAAATTAGCACGGAAAAGTGCTTCATAGCCTTGCAAACATTCTGCTAGCATCACGGAATCCCCTTCGCGAACAGGTTCTTGCTGCTGAGGAACTTTTTAGCAAGGCTTACTGGGCCACGCCCTTCAAAATGCCCTTTGACTTTACCTAGTCTTTTGCAGCACTTGCGTGCAACTGTCGTGCAAAGACTTGTCTCCGCAGACCACAGCCAGGAGCACGGGGGGGCGGCAAAGGAAAAGCAAACACCAGGTGCCTTGGTGTTTGGCTCTTGCAAAGTGTCCCTGTTCGAAGCTTGGCTGCTGCATTTCGCGGTTGTTTCTTGAGACTTCAGAAAGCAACGTTAGGCAGGACCAGCGGCAGGTGCAAGGATGTGCTTGGCCACCATGGTATTTGGCTCTGGCGAAGCGTGACCTTCGGAAGCTGGCTGCTACCTATGAAGGGAAAAGCCAATGTGCGGTCCCAGTCTCCTGCCGGACCCCCGACAGCAGGGAGGCGGTGGTAGCCCTTAACAAGCGGTACTGTAGACAATGAGGATGATGCATTCTAGCCACCGTTCGCGACACTTTCGCGAAGCAAACAGTTTCTGTTTCGCAAACAAACTTTCGCGCGGGGTCCCAGCACAAATGAACTGTGTTTGCAATTGAAACTCGTTATCAGGACCTTCAGATGGATCACCACATATATATGTTTATATGCAGAGATATATTTCGATATATCGATAGTGATAAATCTTGAATCAATGCGTACAAAGAAGAAGGATTGCCTATGCAAGACCAACCACGTAGATAGCGGTCCAATGAGTTCAGTTCATCCAAATCAGGCTCGTGGGTGCCCAGACCAAGGTGGCCTACAAAATGTTTGACTGCAAACACGATCTGCTGCAAAGCTGCCAGGTCTACTGATGATCAACTAGAAGCTACGTCATGCTGCTGCCACACGATCGGATTAGTGACAAAGGTGGCCTACATGAACTGCAACTTTCAACATGAGATAGAATGTCGTTACAAGGTAACCCAACGGAGATGCACCTTTGCAGCCCAAACGTAAAAATGTCCTTGGTCTGCCGCATCTCGCCAGCGTGCGCCCCGTGCCCGACATGGGGAAAGATTGGGCTGAATGCCCTTGAAACGGAGCGCCGTGCATGATTGCCAGTCGACGGGGCGGGCGAATTCCAGGAAGCAATGAATATGTAGACGGCCAGCATCCTCCGAACGCAAACTTGATTCCATCGTGGCACTCCATTTGCCGACCCACTCACACGTTGCAAGCCAAGTAAGGAACTCATCGAAATCCGCCAGCTGCAGCTGCAAGGAATTGTAGGTTACCAACACTGCTCGTGCTCGAAGACGAAAAGGGCGGGCATCACCTGTGAAAAATGTGCAACGATGAAGTGGCTGCGACTAGGACTCATGACTATACCCCTTCTAGTTCAGTCTCTCCCATCTGCATGCAAGGCTGAGGCTTGCCTACTGTCACTGATGCATGTCATGTCCATCCACTGCTCTAGGTCTCTTACCCTCCGGAAAGTACCGTCCCGGATGCTAATGGCAACTACTTGCGGTCTGACCTGGTCCTGGGGCTGCTGCCATATCCACATCCTCTTGGGTCGATGCTGCTGCACCAGCTTCGTCTGCTGCTGCAACGCCCTGCAAAGCTGAGTAGAAACAGTGTGAACCAGAAGGCCGTGCAAACCCAGCGAATGGTAGCACCAACCAGGACGGCTGAGCAAGTCGCAGCAGGGTGAGAAATGTGAAAAGTGACCCGAACAATGGGTCGCAGTCTGTAGCACCCGACAAACAGGTGAGGCACCTCATAGAGGTCAATGATGTCTCGCAGCTTCTGAGTGTCACTCGGAGACAAGGTGCAGTTCTCCAGGCGCTGTCGTTGCGCTGCAAAGTCGGCGCGAGACAATTCACCCCGAAATTTCGGCACCTCGAGCTGGTTGGCTTGCAGCAGTTCCCGCAACGACCCGCACGCAGCACGCTTCCGTGTCGTGGAGGATCTCATGGCTCGGCCCAAGTGCAATGCGGAAACATCCTGTCTGCATGGCATGTCTTGGGTGCAAGGCTCCAATGCGATGTGCTACGTCAGTTGCTTGCGACACCCCGCTTTGCTGTCAGGTGGCCCATTTCCTTTGGAGAGGGCTTGACACTAGAAACAGCAAGGAACTCACCACCACGTCCTTAAAGCAGAATGCAGGTCACAGGCTTGGGCATGAAAAAAGCACATGGAGCAGATAGTCTGCTAGGATTCCATTGTCACAAACAGCTGGACGTGAATATGGCCCACAGGTCTGGAAAAAGCGTGTCGACCGTTGACACCCAGGAATGCTGCTGATGATTTCCGCTAGAGAAATGTGACTGGTAGAGGCACGTGTCTGAGTAGCAATATCTACAGAGACGGTCTGCCCCAGAAACAAAACCGCTCACGGCCCATGTTTTCACCCGACGTGACTGCAGTTCTCTCCGGCTGCCGCTTCGCACACGTGCGATCCACAGACGCCATGCTGCGACAGCACTGCAAAAAAAAGGAATGGAAGCTGGAAGAAGGGGTGGAAAAGAGGTAGATGTGATGTGGGAACATGGCCGCTGCAAATGATGGAATGGGAAGGATGTGCATGGGGGTAATGTCTTAAAGCTGCTGTTGCTGCTGCGCGCGACAGTACGCAATTACTATAGGCGGGACCGCAGCGGGACCGCGGCGGGACCGCAAAATGTGGGAATTCCCACGATTCCAGGTTGCAGGCGGGACCGGTCCCGCCGTCGGCGGGACCACTTTACCTGTGAATTTATAGGAGCGGGACCGCATACCCCGTTTGGGAATTATAATAATATACCAGGGGGGGTCAGGTGATGTTTTGGAGGTGGGGTGTGGGAAGATTCTTGGGGAGATATCTTGTCTATCTAGCGTTGTATCCCTGGATGTCTTCTAAATGGGGTCTCTGGACCGCGCATGTCTTCCAAGCGCTTTGTCTTCGACATGGCGCTTGCAAGTCTGCGGTTTCCAGCTTTCACTCCTGCCGCGCTATGCCTTTGGCATTGGGATTTTCAGCCTTGACATGGTCTCATTCCAAGCGCTCTATGTCTTGACCATGGCGCTTGCAAGTCTGCGGTTGCCAGCTTTCCCTCCTAGTGTCCATGCCTTTGGCATGGTGCTTTCGAACCTTCACATGGCCGCTCTCACTCCAAGCGCTCTATGTCTTTGGCATGGCGCTTTCCACATAGTGCACGGCTTGACTCTACTCATGCGGGCTTGCCATTGGATGCATGCGACGTGCCAGCAGCCACGTCAAATCACTCACATCCAGCTTTCCTGCTTGTCGTAGAAGACGTCTTCGTTTCCTTTCCTGCAGGCTATGGAGTACATGTCTTTCAACATGGGTTCAGCGTTCACATGTCCCACCTGCACTCACGAAAAGACACCGTATCCATGCATTTACATGCACTCTCCTGGTTCTGTAGTTCTTTGGTGGCTGCTGCTAACTGGCGTTTCAAATTTTTGCGCTCTTCCTTCAGCACAGCAACCCTATCAGCCGCGGCCGGTGGGGCTGCAGCTGCCGCGGCGTTTGCATCAGCAGCGGACATGGCACTCAAGGCGGGCGAACAACAGGCTTGCTCCACTCAAACTGCATGCAGTCCTCAAGATGATCCTGTGTTTTCTTTGTGCTTGCCTGGTACCTCCTTTTCACCCCTGTTCACGACCCCAGAAACATGGCTACGAGAATGTGACAAAATGGTCATGCACCGATGTACCCTGATAGTATATATATATTGTTATTATATATATATATAACTCTAAAACTTGGAAGACCATCCAACTTGACTGAGAACTGGTTAGGAACTGGCGTCACATAACCCAGCTATATGGGATAAACACTGTTGAGGGACTTGTTAATCAGGGTTAATGACCACTACCGTGCAGGATCCTGCGGATCTCAGTGGCCATCCATGGTCCGTGCAGACTTGGCGATGGTCATCTGCGTCTTGACATCCCGATGGAAAAATGCGAATCTAGGTGGAAGTAAAATTTACTTTCGGAGGAGGTCAAAAGACACACCCAGAAGACACACCTAAGACTATCGTAAATTCGTAAATTATATATCTAGATGGATTTCCATGGGTCTCTTATGCTCAGTGAACCAACAAGAAAATAGAACACGTGCAGCATCCCCTCTAGCCCTAGCGTCCAGGCTTGTAGTAAGGGCCCTGGATGCGGACCTTCTGTCCTGCCGTTGGGGCAACGGGGACCAGAACCCCCTGGTGAAGCCCAAAATGGCAGATGGTCATCCCCCAGAAATTGTATTGGTTTTGACCCATCCCCATGGTTTATGCAGTCACCTTCCAAACCCCAAGCGACTGGTGACAAGGTGATCCTTTTTCCCTGGAAAAATATACGACAACCACCAACAAATTGTGATTCTACATAGTCTTACCATGATTTCTTCGCCAATAAACAGGCACCAGCATCATTTTGCCAACAGTTGTTTCGAGGGTACACATTTCGCTACACAGGCCGGCCATCCCAAGCCACTCGAAAAGAACTCCCGTTTCGCTGGGCTCCTGTGGCAATGGTACCGGAGAAGACACGGCCGAAGGCATAGAAGCGGCCCTTGTCGGAGGTGGGAACCATCTTGGAGACGTACATCATCAAGGGACCTATCAGAAAGCGTGGATAGCTGATCCGGCTGACTATGGCTGATCCCAGCAAAAAATGGGTGAATTGAACCCAAACAAAATGAGCTTCTGACATATCTGACATATCTGACATGTTTCGAGCGATAAAAATGGTGGCGAAACGAAGTGCTGGTCTGACGGGTGGCCACTTTCGATCCCGATATTCTGGCTGTAGGCTGCGATCTGAGGCTTCTCAACTTCTCAACCCGTGGCCTCCCAGCCTCCCAGCCTTTCTTCGCCAAAGTTTCAAAGTTTGGATTCAAAGTCGGCTCAAACTCATGAGATAGTTATCTTATGTACAGTAATTCTTATGTTAACTCATGTTATTTTCAAAATCATCAAACCATATCACACCCACATCGTGAACCATATCAAACTTTCAAGGTTGGTCCAAAACGGGTCAGCTTCCATCTCCCCGGGATTTTTTTCTGCGATTGCCCACCTGCAGGGTCGCAAGAACGGATGCCCTGCGCTGCGGCATCATCCATGGGGCCCTCGTACAAGTTCTCCACGCGGTACTTCTGGGCCGTCCTGGTGGGGCTGTCCATGGCCCTTCCCACCATCGATCCGCCGTCCCAGCTCCAAGGCCTTCAGCCCAACCGGGCCTCGGGGAGGGCAGCTTGGTCACGATCATTGCCAGCAGCGTGTCCGCGGCGTTGATCCAAATCTGCATCGTGCGCTTCATCAGCGGCTTGCCAGTGAGCGCCTTCTCGTCACCTCCAAAACGCCCAGGGCAAACAACATGGATGGTGACTTTTGTTGGGATTCTTCTTGTGGATGTTGGTGATATACTTGGGATTATGTGTTTTCTTTGGATGATTTTGGATGATTTTCTCGATGAATGTCTGGATGATGTTCGAAGATGTTTGGAGGATTTCGGGTGATTTTTGGGGAAATGGTTCACGGCAACAAAAAAGAGAAATCCAACCTGGCAATATAGGGGATTATCCCCTGCCAGATTGCCAGGGGGCCAGGGAGTAACAAAATATGAGGCCTTGTCGAAAAAACATATTCAATCATATTCAGCTATTTGGTCGCCACTCTTGTTTGAGAAAATTAGACGGCTAAGGGTCAGTTCACGCCAGAACCCTGTGCCAACATAGCTGGTAGTTGTGGATATGCATCGTTCATGCAGGTTTTTAGCAACAGGTTTTGATCTCTCCCTAGAAGGACCTAAAATAACAAACCCTCAAGCAGGGGGTGTTCCCAAAGCTCAGCATGGAACCCTTCAGGACGATTCCCAGCGTTCCCATCATCTTCTCATACTTCTCCTGGACACGTCATGGGGCATTCACCCTCAAACGACCTAAAATGACCAAAAAACGACATCAAAAAGCACTGCGGCTTGTCACCACCTGAAAGACACATCTGAAGGCTATGGCTACTATGGCCCCCCACCCCATCATAAACTGGAAGATGAGGTTGTCGCTCAAGAAAACTTGCAAATCTTAGGATCCGATTCTGAATCGGGAGCAGGGTAAATCGGATGCACTCCGCTGCCCTCAGACTTGGCAAGCTCGAAAATCCCTGAAGTAAATGGAGGTTTCGTTCGCTGGGAAAATCATCGAACTAGTCGGTGGATTTTCCAGCACGCCATTTGGTGTTAAGTGGAAGGGTGAAATCTATTCGTACTTGGTGACTCATACCACTTGGTAAGTGGGATCATCCACCACGTATCCCATTCATATCCCATTTAATCCTTAAGTATCCCATTGAATTGAAATCACTATAAAATCCGACTAATTGAATGACTATATAAATTAAATTCAATTAAGTATGTGTTCATTCATCCGACAAATAAATCTAATAATCTCCTTGTCATCGTTCATGATGGCACGCATCAGCTGGTTAATGGGTCCCATGATGAACTGGCAGAAGGCCCTCTGCAAAGGCTCGGTGCAGCCCTCTGGCTGCTGCACGTTGGTCCACACCTGGCGGCGGTCGAAAGTGCTGGATGGATTTCACCGTGGGAAAATTGTCCATTTTTCCTGGGAAAATGGTATGGTATGGTATGGTTACCATTCCAATGTCATGTAAAAACCACCCATGACTTCCTGGGAATGGTTTTTCCATACCATACATACCATACCATACCATACCACCTCAAAAAAAAATGCCGGAGAACCACAAGAAAACCCATGCAGATCGCAAAAAGCATAGCATCATCAGCATCACTAGCCACCAGCCCACTTTGGGCCATCTACGCGACACATTGGTACAGCACATTTTTTTATTATGACCCCCCAATGGCAACTTCAACCCTTCCCCAATCCCGTTCAACCCCATCCCAGGGCATCAATGTGTTGTACAAAGTACAAAGGTCCTTACTTTCAGCTATTGTATACACGGCACAGGTCAAGAATTCGCGCCATCCGTTTTTGCCCGGAGTACCCTTGCCCGCCCTTGCTTTTGTAGAACAGGGACATCCTCCGGTCATCAATCTCAACTCAAGCCAATCAGAGACATTCAAAGATCCAAAGGGTGCCAATGGGTTTTGTTTGATAGGGCATCAGTACATGCCATTGAGCCTCTCTTGGAGTGGCAAAGCATAAGAAAGCGTTGCTCCTGGCATTTGATGTGTGTGTCACTTTTTTTTGTCATTCTGCCTGTTGCTATTTGTGCAAAGATGCGCGCTAAGGGCTTCTCCATGCCCGGACGAGGGAAAGAGACCAGAGAGACCTCTATCTACATAGTGTTAACATACGTATGTTAACATGTGTTCACAGTGTTAAGGAAGATGCTCAGAAAGAGCGGGTTAACATAGTTACTTGGCCAGTGGGCGCAATTATTTTAGTGTATTGAACAATAGCAGTCAGTTTGACACGGAGTTGAAGCGTGGCTTGGCAAATGCGGACAGCAGTCAAGGTTTTGAAGCATTGAGACAGCTCAAAAAAATTACACCAGCACTGTTAAGGCCTGCAGACTACGGCGGCCACTACACCCTGTTTTGTGGCTGCAACGTAAAGTGCATTTTGGCCAGTCCCACGGCAAGGGATGCGCAGTTTCGTGTCATCCATTTTCATTTGCTGCTTCAAGGTTCACATGAGACCAATGAAGATCACGAAGGCCAAAGGCACCTTGCAGAGATTGTGTGATGACGATCCACATTCAACGTATGTAGTATGATGACAATGATCAGTAACTCAGCATTTGCCGCTCTGAATTGCGTGCTCTTGCGAAGCGTTGAAACTCCACACACAGCGAGGACTAATTATGTTGTTTAGAAGTTTAGAGGTCAGGTTTTGCTCAAGCCATTCAAGCATTCCAGTTGATCCTGCAGTTTGATGAATAGAAAACCGTACATGGGAGGTGGGACATGTGCGCTTCGAAAGACCGGGTACACCAAATGGATCCAAATGGCAGTTTGCTGTGGGCAGTTTACTATTTTGATTAGAAAGTTGCATTGCCCAGAGTTGGCGCAAAGATGCTAAATTTGGCTGTAATTTCGTGGTCAGTGTGGATGGTGGATGCTGGACATTCAATGAGAAGATACAGTAGCCCTTTAGTTTATTTGGAATGCAGCGTTTGGCCACAGCATCATGCAATTTCATGCAGCTACTGTAAGAGATGTTGCATTTGTTAAAGCAAGAACAGGCGAGCCAAAGATAGCTGGTTTTTGAAAGGTGACAGTTGAAAAAAAGGAACTCAACCCAAAGAGAGTAAAAGAACATGCTGGGTAGATGTGAGCAAAACCGATTAACTACATACTTAGTGCATCTTAGCATCATTTGTTCCAAGATTTGGTCCCTTGTGATCCCTTGTGCATATTTTGCTGCCATGGGATCTGCGGTGTCCAGCATTCTACCCTTCGTTGAGCAGAGCCCATGGCGATGTTGCAGTGGTTTGCCCTTGGCAAAGACTTCAAGGCATGAGCCGACAAAGTGAAGACGCGCAAGGATCTGCAGCCGGATGAAGTGCAGACATGGATCCGGGGGCCTTCTTCCAAGGAGCGCCTTGAGAATGCTTTGCGTGCCTCCTACGTAGCACAGGTCACCCAGAAGACCAAGGGACACCGAAGGAAGGGAAAGGGCACCCAAGGAGCCCCCAGGAAGCAGGACACAAGCAGAAGCCCGGGCAACCCCAACCCCCCCACCCTGGCAGTCCCAAACGAACAGTCACCAAAGGGAACCTTTAGGACCCTGTTCTAATGTGACTGCAACTGAAAGAGCAAAAGTTCAATTAAACTGAATCTAAAATTCAAGAAGGGAAACGGGAGACCGCCAGGGAAAGAGGGACACAAGAACACAGGAAAATAACGCAGCCTACACAAAAAGGCGAAACCAAAACTCAAACTAAAACATCACCAACTGAAATAAACCAAAATCAAAACAACGACAAGAACAACCAACCCAACATGCAAATGCCGAACTGAAATGAGTTGACGCCAGCTCTCTTCTTTTTCCGCGGTTGGTTGCTATTGATTTGATCTGAAGCCATGCCAATAAGTTGGCTGCAAAAATCTTCCAGGCCATGTGACACTTCCGGCCACACAGCTGTCCAACGCCTTCGTCAGAGGCCAGTGAGTGATGATGACACCCACCTTTAGCGAGCTGGGCTCTGAATCTCAAACTGACCTCACTACTTTCCAGCAGGCTTGTAGCCCTCACCTGAAACTGAAGCTGCAGGCCACATCTTCAGCGAGTCCCTATCCCAAAAATCCTCTCTAGCAGCCCACAATTCATTCAGCAAATCAAGCTTCAAACCTTCAAATGTTTCTGCAACCTGCAACTCTGAAGGAAAACTGGAAGTTCGACCATTGGTCAAATCGTCTGCATCTTGGTTCTCGTCTCGTGGCCGTCATCACAAAGTGAGCTGCAGAGATGACCTAAACAAATGATGAGAAAGCTGCATGTTGATGAGCATGAGAGGCGAGGAAAACTCCAAACATCGATTTTGAAGCTACACAGTGTCAAAATTGGAGGAAGTCTCGCACGAAATGTTCGTTTTGATGCTCCCAAGTGTCTCGTCTCGAGTCTCTGGTTCTCCTGTGGCACCGCCGTATGGGGGAAGCTGCAAAACATCTCCTTGTCGAACGTTTCCAAGCAGGTTGTCATGTCATTTTGCATGGCAGGCGCAGCACTTTGTGACATTCCAACCTGTTTGATAACGCGTCGAAAGTCGTTTTTGTGGCAGGCGCAATACTTTTGCGTCGTTTTCACAAGATGAGTTGCAGTTTTCGTGGCAGGCGCGCCATTTTGGAGATCTCTGTGTCGTCATTTTGCGTGGCAGCACTTCAGACGTGTCGCACCGCGTGCTCTACACTCCACACTCTACACTCCACACTCCACCCTTTACACTTCACACTCCACACTTTACATTCCACACTTTACACTCTACACTCCAAACTCTACAATTTACACTCCACACTTTCCACTCCACGCTTTACACTCCACACTTTTCACTCGAAACTTTGCACTCCGCACTCTACACCCTACACTGCACACTCTACACTTTACACCCCCACTTTACACTTTACACTGCCAACTTAACACCCCACACTCCACACTTTACATTTTACACTCCACACTCCACACTTTACACTCCACACTGTACACTTCAGACTCCACACTCTACACTTACACTCCTCACTCCACACTCCACACCTTACACTTTGCACTCCACACTTTACACTGTACACTCCACACTACACACTTTACACTTTACACTGAATACTTTACGTGCGAGGCGCTGCCACGACTTTGCCTCCTCCTTGCCGTCCGTACTGAAGTAATCCACCCATGCGGCGGCGGCCTCGGCCAGACTGAGCTTCGGCTTGTCCCCGGCAAAGTTCCTGTCAAAGACTTGGGCGGCCGCGCGTAACTGCTTGGCCTTGGACTTGTCCATGTCAGCGGCCAAATGGTCAAGGCCCAGCTTCTGCAAGCACTTCACGGGATCACTGAGGTAACGGTCCACAAAGTCTGCCATCATGTTGATAGTGCCACCAGCTTCGCTCAGGGCAACGCCCATGCGGTTGCACGCCTCGGCTGTGTTGGGGCTCAGCCGGTCCAGGACATTGCGCAAGGCTAAGTGGCCAGCATCTGACATTGCCCTTGTATAGAAAGGGCTCCCGCTCTCGGAGGCATGGCCGGAGCGACGCCTTCCCAAAGTGCCACTTGGAGTCCACGGCCTGCAAGTACTTGGGTTCCCACTTCCTCTGCTCGTCGTTGTCGCTCACGGCATCCGGCTGTTCGCGGCGACGCGTGCTGCCACCAACCTTGCCCTTGTAGTTGTTCTTGCCCATGGCGGTCAAAGGCCGGAGGTTAAACACTTCAGCGGGGGGTAAATCTGAAATGGCTGAGGAATTGAAATAAAAGCATTGAACAGGAAAGGATCCAAGGCATGGCTCTCAATGTGCAGAACACAGACCGGAGAGGAAATGCAACAGTAAATAGACAAAATCGTTTGAGGTAGGCCCCGCAGCAGATGCCGCATTGATCTCAAATTTAGCTTCTGGAAGCCCGTAGCCAAACAACACGGTGTCCAAAGCGCCATGCCAGCAGGCGTACTTTTTTGCTGCGAAAAGGCAACGCGCTCTTGATCCGCAGCTTTGCGCCAGCGCAGCGCAGAAGAGTAATGCTTCGCATTGCAGCACCGACAGAAGACGTGTCATTTCAGTGGCATGAAGGCTATGGGTCAAAGACATTTAGGAATATTACGCGGCCATCGATCACCTGAGGCCCATGCTTCTGATCGCGGCATCAGCCCCGGAAGCACGGGACATAGCCGATCTCTTGGGGTCGCCCTGCCAGTACCCAATCACGATGAGAGCGTAACAGCTTTTGGCCGTGAAGGAGATAGACTTCACCAGCTCCGGGAGATGGGAGTAGGCGGCGTAGCCAGGTCCGCAGCGGGGCGGAAACCAAGTAGAACCACATGCAGGTATCACCGCAACACAGAGCGCAGATCAGCACACATTGGCCAAAACACAGTAGTTTGGTATGTGTGTGGAATTGCTGTACAGTTCCGGGGCAAACAACGACAACTGGAGCCATTTGCTCTATGCCCGCCGTCAGTCACTTGCATTTCAATGCCGTCACCGCTGAGGCATCAACGCCCAAACTGCAGATCGCGAGAAAAAACAACATTGCCCAACGGATTGAACATGTTTCCGCACATCGACTACAAACCGAAAGCTGCTTGGAAGCACAAATGTTGGAAAACATGGTGGAAATACACCAACAAATTGTTATACTTTGTTGCTGTGTGCAGAAAATGAAAATCAAACGATTCCGAGATACGGAAAAAAAAAGACGCGTATTTTCCTGAGATCTGTCCACTATGAAAGACGTAAAAAAAAGCACCTTTTGCGGGACCAAACTATCAGTGAAAAAGCAAACTATATCTCCAAATTGTCCAACTTAAGTGGATCCATCTTCACTATCCCAGTCACTCTGCAAATGCCTCCTTTCCTGCCCAGTCGGCACATCGGAACTGTCTGCCTTCTTCTTGGCATTGAAGAAGGAATCGCCCCACATTCGCTGCATCATCTTCTCCTTCTCAACACCCATCTTCTGTGCGTAGATCTTGGCAAATCGCTCCTGATATACCAGGCTGGGGTGGACCCAAGATCATCAAATGATCCATGTTTGAAAAAAAACGCCAGATTTTGGGGTACAAAATCATCAAATCCTTTTGGACCAACGGCTGGTTGGAACTTCTGATCACCCGATACCAACCATATCGTCATCTTTGCGAAAAAAACCAAAAAGGAAAAGGTTCTCGCCTTCCAGCTCCGCTAAACAAAACATGGTATACATGGTGTCTTTTGATAGATGGTGCATAACCATGCCAATCATGGATGACATCATACAGTAATACTTTGGCCCCTTTTTTCATCCCACATGAGTTTGTTTTTGAAAATGGGGTATCCAAAAATTACATGATCAATCATCATTTTATCAACAGAATTGCCAAATTCCTCAATTTGGACAAACCCCCAAATCATATTGTTTGTTGTATCATATCATATACCATTAAATTATATTGTTTCCACTTTTATCCAGTTATATCGCGTTATATCCTTCAAGATGGTCGGCTTCATACTCTATTTTTGCTTCGTTAAATCCTCCTCAATCTCCAGATATCACACTTGGTTCGACCCCAAACCAGACAAACCATGTCGCAACCGGAGTCCAACCTCGGGACCCCCCATCCCCACATCACCCCAAGGGCTCCGTGGTGAAGCCCCAGCCATGCAGGCCGCTGCCAAAGGCCACAGTGCCCTTCTCTGGCTGCACCTGGACGTCGCCCATCAAGCTGTCGTTGTAGGTGGCGATGATCACGTTCCTCGGCCGAAGAAAGACAAAAAACCGCCAAGTTATTGGCTTATCACTTCAATACCTGCTGCAATATATCTTCAACCATATGACCTATGATATTATGTATACGATTGGACATATACCAGCAATTATTGAAGTTTCAAGGGAGAAAATGAGGATTGACCATGATTCACCAGCATCTTTTGATCCTATCCTGAAACATCGGCGAAAGTAATCGAGCCACACGTTCTCAATGGCATTTCGGAAGCGGGAGTACATGTCCTCGGCTTCCATCTGCAACTCCAAGATGCAGCGATCCACCTGGCATCCCATCCCCAACCCCAACCCCAACCCCAACCCCATGGTCACCGAGTGATTTGGAAACTATAACAGCGGATTTGGAAACTATAACAGCGGATTTGGAAACTATGATTTGGAAACTATAACAGCGGATTTGGAAACTGGGAACAGCTGATTTGGAAACTATGATTTGGAAACTATAACAGCGGATTTGGGAACTGAGAACAGCGGATTTGGAAACTATGATTTGGAAACTAAGACACGTGATTTGGAAACTATAACAGCGGATTTGGAAACTATGATTTGGAAACTATGAGGTGTGATTTGGAAACTGGGAACATCAGACTTGGAACCGTGATGGGGGGGAAGTTTAAAAAATGACTTGGAATCGTGACAAGAAGTCTTGGAGAGGGGAGACTGTGAAGCTGAGAATACTCTTGCATGTAAGGTTTAGGGGGGGAGTTTTAAAAATGACTTGGAATCGTGACAAGAAGTCTTGGAGAGGGGAGACTGTGAAGTTGAGAATACTCTTGCATGTAAAGGTTTAGGGGGGGAAGTTTTAAAAATGACTTGGAATCGTGATAAGAAGTCTTGGAGAGGGGAGACTGTGAAGTTGAGAATACTCTTGCATGTAAGGTTTGGGGGGGGAAGTTTTAAAAATGACTTGGAATCGTGACAAGAAGTCTTGGAGAGGGGAGACTGTGAAGTTGAGAATACTTTTGCATGTAAGGTTTTAGGGGGGGAAGTTTAAAAAATGACTTCGTATCGTGACAAGAAGTCTTGGGGAGGGGTGACTGTGAAGTTGAGATTACTCTTGCATGTAAAGGTTTAGGGGGGGGAAGTTTAAAAAATGACTTGGAATCGTGACAAGAAGTCTTGGAGAGGGGAGACTGTGAAGTTGAGAATACTCTTGCATGTAAAGGTTTAGGGGGGGGGAAGTTTAAAAAATGACTTGGAATCGTGACAAGAAGTCTTGGGGAGGGATGACTGTGAAGCTGGAATACTCTTGCATGTAAGGTTTAGGGGGGGGAAGTTTTAAAAAGTACTTGGAATCGTGACAAGAAGTCTTGGAGAGGGGAGACTGTGAAGTTGAGAATACTCTTGCATGTAAAGGTTTAGGGGGGGGAATAGTTTCCTAATCGTAGTTTCCTAATCGCGCGGAATAGTTTCCTAATCGTAGTTTCCTAATCGCGCGGAATAGTTTCCTAATCGTAGTTTCCTAATCGCACGCAATAGGTTCCTAATCGTAGTTTCCTAATCGCACGCAATAGGTTCCTAATCGTAGTTTCCTGATCGCGCGGAATAGTTTCCTAATCGTAGTTTCCCAATCGCGCGGAATAGTTTCCTAATCGTAGTTTCCCAATCTCGCGGAATAGTTTCCTAATCGTAGTTTCCTAATCGCGCGGAATAGTTTCCTAATCGTAGTTTCCTAATCGCACGCAATAGTTTCCTAATCGTAGTTTCTTAATCGCGCGTAATAGTTTCCTAATCGTAGTTTCCCAATCGCGCGGAATAGTTTCCTAATCGTAGTTTCCCAATCGCGCGGAATAGTTTCCTAAGCGTAGTTTCCTAATCGCGCGGAATAGTTTCCTAATCGTAGTTTCCTAATCGCACGCAATAGTTTCCTAATCGTAGTTTCTTAATCGCGCGCAGTAGTTTCTAAATCGCGCGGAATAGTTTCCTAATCGTAGTTTCGTAATCGTAGTTTCTAAATCGCGTATAGTTTCCTAATCGTGCAATGTCCCCAACCCAACCCCATCCCATCCTCCAATTTGTTCGTGAAAAGTCACCATCACCATCCCCATCTCCCCACCCCCATCTTATACCACCATTTTTCTTGAAATCCCATTAAAATCACCATTAAAATGATTAAAATCCAGAATCCCCCTCCCCAACCCCATTTTAAATCGTGGCAAAGGCCAGAACTTCGGCCGCACAGGCTCTGTTTCTTCTGGCTCTTTTCCAGGAGTCGACTTCTGTGGGTCAAGGTCTGGCTGATTTCCCATTCAACTTCTCCAAAAAAAAAAATTAAAAAAACACATCCCAGGCCTTGTTCACAAAGAGGCAGGGCCTCACGCGTTCCTGCAGCGCCTGGCGCAGCACCGTCTCGGTTTGCACGGCGCAGCCCTCGATGCAGTCCACCACCACCATGGCGCCATCGGTGATGCGCAGGGCCGCGGTGACCTCACCACGATAACATGGCACGACAAGGACGAGAGGATGATACTAAACTATACTATATAGACTATATAATACTATAAAGACTATAACTATAATGAACTAACAATGATGATGACTTGACTATACTGACTATACTGACTATACTGACTATACTAAACTGTTGGATACTGATAGTTCATCCTATCCCCAGCAATCCACCAACATCCTAGCAATCCACCACGATCATTTTGTGACCCATCGGTGCCTCAGAGGAGAAATCCACGTGGCCTGGGGAGTCAATCAAGTTGATCAAGTGAGGAATAGCTCCCTTGCCATCCTCCTCATCATGCTCGAAGTACAGCGACACGCCTTGGCGTGTCAAAAAGGAAGCTGGATTTAACTGTGAATGGTTGGAGAATCATAACAATCATATTACAATACTTATAGAAATATTTATCAATATTAATAAATCATTATACAACAACAATGGTACAAGAACGATAGTAGTAACTAATAATATACTAGTTTTGACACAACGCTCACAGTAACTTAATCATGGATCGATGACATGGATCTGTAAGGGAAAAATCTTCGCCGGAAGCCAGTGATTTTACCGCAAAATATCGGATGTCTGCTCATTTTTGTTCCTGCAGCAAAGTCTGGAATGTGCGAAGAAACAGTTCGTTCAGTCCATCTCATCTTTCCATTTTCAGAAGAAAATCCTTTCAAAGAATCTCCAAAGTTCAGCACTCCCACGTAGGAACTCAATTTCTTCCTGTGTCTCAACCAGTTTGATTTGTGATAACCGAACCAATATTTTTTTTTCCTGTGACTGAAGGATTCCAAACCACCAGGTCACCAATTTGTTTACTGAACTGGTTTTGATGCAAATAATCCCTTCAATGCCTTCCCCCCTAATATTAAACACCTGCAATATTAAGCACCTGCTAAATGATCCCAATGATGTGGAAAATCCCTACATCCGCTATGGTTTCTAAGGGGTTGGATGTTCACGGCAGACCCTTGGATGTTGTTGCCCCCACCACGCCCACCACACCCAGCACACGTCAACCTGCCACGACACAACCAGGTACCTTATTATGTATCCACACGTCACTCAAATGTCCAAGACTTCCAAGACGTCCAAGACTTCTCCCTGAAAAATCTATCCCATCTGTGTGTGAAAATATACCGTATACAGATACCCATGGCTGGCTATTTTAATGGAGAGAATGATGATCATCCAATGGATGGATCGGGTCACCAAGGCTTCACCTATTGGCGTCACGGAATTTCAGGCCGAAAAATAGACCACTGGACCACCCATGATCCAAGCACTGGATGAAAATGCCGTAAATGTTATCTTATTATCATCCACGGAATCAAATGAAACCTTGAAATTGAAAAACCACCAAATGAATCATCATATCATATCATATCATATCATATCATATCATATCATTGATCTACATTCCTCATCATCCATCCCAAAAAACCTCATCAAAATCTGCGCAGCACATCACCCACCACCATTCCTCACCCAACCTGCCAGTTCCCCCCACCCGGTGTCCACGGAGTTCGGAGTCGCGGCACCGGTGCTTTTGATGGTCACGCCACGCTCCTGTTCATCCGCCCGGGTGTCGGTGAAGCGCGCATCTCCCGCCGCCTTGGCGCTGATGATGCCAGCCTTGCAGATCCTGACGTGGGGAGAACCACTGTGCATTAGCAGAAATCCTAGCAGAAACCAGGAAAATCCGAAAAAAATGGAAAGAAAGGTGGAAAGAAACCAAAAATTTGGGCTAACATGTTTCTTTTGGTGGAATTGTGGGTGGTTTCACAGATTTAAATATACAAACTATACTATACTGCAAAGAACTAGTTGTTTTTGTATAAATGTGTGTGTGATGTAAATCGAACAGTTCGAATTATCACATTTTTTCCACGGGGATATGAACCAATTGCTGTAATAACAGTCTAATTGTCTTGGAAAATTTGCTGAAAAATGCGATGTCTATTTTACAGACATGACATGATTTTAATGGGGACCTAGCAATAAATGTCGGTATTTTTTGGCCCTAAGAAGCAAGGAGGAAAAATCGCGTTGCCACATCCAAGTTATTGGGAAATTCCGATGTGGTTTCACCTATGGTTGTAGGGTACCCCCAAACTTGGAAAACACCCATCTGGTAAACTATTTGTAGGAGTGGTTCCGGCATGTTCCGGCGACCCCCCAATTCATCACACAGAATTTTGTTTTTTCCGAATTTGACATGAAAAAACCAAAGAGGCCAAACCAACAGTGTCAAAAATTAAGAAATTGAATGCGGAAAAATATCACCACGTCCAAAAAAAATTTCCACAAAATCGCCAACACTATCCATTTGCCCAAGGTACAAGGAATCTGTCAGGGTGGATTTGCCGTGATCCACATGTGCGATGACACTCATGGAGCGGATATTATCCGTCTTGTCCATGATCTGTCGCATCTGGTCCACTGTAAAGTTCGGCATGGCGCGTCAAGAAACTCTCGCGTTACCGCGACAAAAACAGTGGGTGACCAAAGCACCAAAATCCACGACTGGAACAGCTGGAAAAGTTGCAACGGCCAAACAGAAAATTTGGATACTGACTATATAATTCAACTGGATACGATTCAATCTACAATACAATTGTGACGATTCGTTCATATTGGAGTTGTCCAAATTTCAAGCATGACCATAGATCATCCCACTTCCCCGCAATCACAGAACTGAAGCACAAGGGCAAATCTGCACATAAACAAATACAGTATTTGTTTCATTTGTTGCTACGTATTAACTACGAATCGAAAACAAAA
Organism: Cladocopium goreaui; assembly: GCA_947184155.2. Lineage (NCBI taxonomy): Eukaryota > Dinophyceae > Suessiales > Symbiodiniaceae > Cladocopium > Cladocopium goreaui. The sequence continues at coordinate 232,393 of CAMXCT020006505.1, forward strand.
TTTTTACCTCTCAATTGATCAAAAAAATCATCCGCGTTGCCATTGGGTCGGTCGACCGACATGTTGCATAACACCATGATCTTGCCACTCATTTTTTTTACACCTTTCCGCACGATGGTTTCAATTCGAGGTTCCAACCTGCTTGGAGATGTGTTTCAAAATGGATCTCCGGCTCCGGATTTTCAGTTCCCAAAACTGTATTTACGGTTCCCGTGCGTTTCTCTTCCGGGGTTGGGTTTTTCGGTTCCCGTGGGAGTTTTCTGGTTTCCGCTGACGTTTTTGATTTCCATGGGTGTTTGTGGTGCCTGCATGGGTCCGCGGTTCCGCGGTTCCTGGAAACAAGTTTTCAGGAGGCCGCCAGGTCTCCAGGTTCCCAGTTCGGTCTTTTTGTTTCCCGCTGCACCGGCTCAGAGGAAAGGTAGTACAAGAAGGCTGGAAGGGTGTTTTCAGTTTTTGTCGAAGAGATGTGCGACAAATACCATTAGCACCGCTAGAACCATCATTGCCACCACAAAAATCACCAACAGCACCATCATCACCATCAGCACCCATGATCACCATCGTCACCATCAGCACCCACCATCACCAGCATCACCATCTGCACCCACGATCACCATCAGCACCATCATCACCATCAGCACCCATGATCACCATCATCAACAGCATCACCATCATCACCATCATCATCATCACCATCATCACCATCACCACCATCATCACCATCATCACCACCACCATCAACACCGTCAACACCTTATCACCAGCATCAACGACATCAGCATGAGCATCACCACTATCTCACTATCACACCAGTCCCGTCATCTTCACCACCACAATGACCACATCCATCCCCATCCCCACTATCACCACCAGCCCCACCAGCCAACACAGGCAAGCTTGCACCATGACTCGCGCCCAATTGTCAAAGAACTGCCAAAGAGTGATGGTAGATTTGGCTCGCAACTACAGGTAAAACGAGCGTTTTTTTCCCAAACGCGTCTGAGCGCAGGGTTCTTCCAATAGTGGGGGTCTGTAGAACATCTTCTCATCTTCACATTTTCTCATCTTCACATCTTATTATCTTCACATCTTCTCATCCTCACATCCTCACATCTTCACATCTTCTCATCCTCACATCCTCACATCTTCACATCCTCACATCTTCACATCTTCTCATCTTCACATCTTCACATCTTTTCATCTTCACATCTGCTCATCTTCACATCTGCTCATCTTCACATCTGCTCATCTTCACATCTTCTCCTCTTCACACCTGCTCATCTTCAAATCTTCAAATCTGCACATCCTCATATCTTCACATCTGCTCATCTTCACATATTCACATCTTCGCGTCTGCTCATCTTCACATCTTCACGTCTGCTCATCTTCACATCTTCTCATCCTCGCATCTTCACATCTTCGCATCCTCGCATCTTCACATCTTCACATCTTCTCTCTTGCCCTCTTGCTCTCTCCTTCCAATTCGATGGAGCTCTATGTGCATTCATGTCGTAAAACTTTGCACCGCTAAGTTGTGCCTTGAAACCAAAACAAAACCTATCGCGATCAAAGTTACCCAAAGGCTTTTCCACAAATACACAAACGTGAGTCAAACTCTCCCTGCTCTCTCGCTCAAATCACTCCAGACAACAAGCAACGCTTCAACACACACTCTGTTTCTCTCGCTCGGGCTTGAGCCAACGAATGTCGTTGGGTGTTCAGTTCAAATACTGTTTAAAGGCGACAAAAACCAAGGAGGGGTTTTTGTCTAAACTGCAAACTGGATTCCAGTCTTGACGAAATTCCGAAAAGCGATCCACTGAGGATCAAAAGCTTTCATTCGGTTCTCAAACTGTTGAAATATTTCCAAACTGTTCAAATAATGTTCGGTTTCCTACAAAAACATCAAAACTCTCAACTACAAAACGAGACGAGTGCAACCGCAGTGTCGGTTGTGCTCGTTGAGTGTCACGAGATGCTCTATGAAGCATCGATCATCCAAAAACATCTAAAAGTATATCTTCCACAGATGATATTCGGTCAAATCAAAACTACAAACTACGATCTGTCCATTCACAATCGTTCCACGTCGAAATAGGCTCGTCCACAGACGATACTTGGTGAAATCAAAACTGTGCAACGTCACTGATCTCTCAGCACTATACCAGGTAGGATTTTCACACCCCCTTTCGATGAGAGGTCAGTATGGAACCTTCGTCCAATACGTAGTGCAGTCAATGCAACGCACTGCAATCCAGAAAGTCATGGCGTCCCATCACAATCCAGAAAAATCTAGTCCTCTGAAATACCTGCAATAGAAGAAGTTGACGAAGCAGTTCTTCGCTGGCGAGGTACTGAATCTCCGAATAAAACCTGTGTAGAATGTTCCATTGTACAACATGCAGTGCACCTTGCATATTCAGTCACTGGTAGACTCTCGAAAGTACGACAAAATCGGGTCAAATGAAACTTCTGTCCTTGTTCAGAAACAAAAATACATTGCCCAATCTCAAAAGTCGAAGATGAAATACGGCAGATTTCACAAATTGTGAGCCCTCTCTTCACATTGTCCCAATCTGGATAACAACGACAACGGCGATCAAGATGATAACACCTCTCCGCAGTTCCAATGTCCAAATGATAGGAAGACGAAGTCTGAGCTCTGTGCATTTGTCTGAAGTCTGACGTTTCACCTGCTGTAGCCTGAGTATATTCAGCCTGAATTGTCGCATCCTTCAACTCTGGACTAACTTTCTCAATAACTGTCTTACGTTCCAGTGCTCCACAAAGCCAAAATCACAACTGTCCCTAAAGATCCAATCATCACTCCAGTCAATGCAGAAAATAGCACCACAATGAGAAGCTCATCCATGGCTGGCGAACGCGGCGCGGCCGGCCCGGGCTACACGAAAAAGAAAACACACACACAACAGAACAAAACAACTGGAGTGTGAGCGTCCTGATGCGAGCACTCTCTCAACGGAGTTGATAGGCTCCTGAAAACTATACTGATTTATTCATCAAGGGGGGGAAAAACCACAGGTTTGGGTGGGTCTTCACGCTCTGGAAAACACGAAGGTTCCCACCTCACCCTCCCTTAAACCAAAATGTTGAGGATATAAACCTCAGATAAGATTACATGTTCAAACATGCAAGAGAAAACAGTTCAACGTGAAATGAACTGAAATAAAATAAATAAAACACCACCACTCAGAGAGTGCGCGTTGTAGTGATCTGCAGACAGAAATTGCAAAACACAGAGCTGCTAATTTTGGCAAAGCCAAAAATTTTTCCTTTATTTGAATAAAGTTTGTATCCTCCTTTCAGGAGGAGTCCCAACTTATTCATTTAGGAAAACGCAGCTCTTTGCAAGATCTCTGTAATTGTCGTCGTCGTCAGACCACTTCCGAAAAATTAAACAAACGAAAAACGCAAACGAAAAACGTTGAAGCTGACATGATCCACTCAACGGAAAGTTGGAGCACTCCTTTTTCCAAGCAGTTGGGGAACGTCGTCGTGCCCGTGCTCTCCCCATTTGAAAGCGCACATCAAAGAAGGCTCTCTAGGATGAAGTCCCAGTCTGCCTTCACTTCCGTTGACCCCAACTGCAAAACTTCAGTGCAATCCATACGGCTTGGACCGTCGGATATGTTTGAGTGACTAGGTACCCGGGCGTACCAAGATTTCAGCTTCAACCTGCTTTCGTTTTCCATGACATGTTGCACTATGTTTTGCCCAAGTCTGGTGCCTCCACAACCTTTACACAAGGCCGCCCTGGCAGCATCGTTGTCCAGGTAAAAAACAACATGGGCTGACTGCATCAGGTGTCCCCATACGCACGTTGCCACGTATATGGGAAGGAGTTCCAACTCGTAGATTGGGTTGGAGGATTCACTGAGTGCAACACGCATGAAGTCGGTAGGAACTTCACATGAGAAGTGTTGATAGCACCGTCCAGATTTGTCAACAATGACACCTCCGATGCTTCCACACCGATCACTCTCGCCTTCGCAAGCTCCATCGGTAAAAACAAGCAAGGTGTCTAATGACACAGGGCTTAGCTTAAGAGTTTCAGCTTCTGACACTCTCCTGGCTAAAAAGTCAATGGCTGCAAGTTCATGAGGTGCCAAATCAACCATCTTCTGTTTTTTCAACGCAATCTCTCCCAGGACTCGCAAGCTGTGCTGGGCAACACGGCCAAAGGCATACCCCTCGAACCATTGCATGCGTCCCCTCAAACGTTCAGCACTTTTCGGTTCCAGTTTTTTAGTTTCCAAGATTTCCATAAGTGCAGCCCTAAGCTCCTCGCGGCGCTCTTGAGTGTGGCCGATCGCGAAGCCCTTGCGCACATTGCCAAGCTCCACCAGCAAACCTAAGGTCTTTACCTGTTCACTGAACTCAACGGCTTTGGAACCCTCTTTGGCATACCACATGCCAAACAAGTCAAAAAGTGCTTCTGCAGCTATGCTTGTTCCGTGGCTCAAACGACGCTTGCAAATAACCGTAAAATCATCATAGAAAACTGTCCAACAAAGTTTGAGTCCCACGGTCCCCACATACCACAAGGCCATGCTGATACGCAAAAAAGCGCTGACAGATCCCGATGCCCCAAATGGCAACGCATTTATGCCCAGCAAACAAGGTTTACGTTGGTCACTGTCCCAAACCAAAAGTCGAAGTAAATCTCTGGTTTCAGTGCTCACTCCAAACTGCTTGTATGCGCTTCGCAAGTCATATGTTCTGCCGACGATGTCATCGTCAATGTCATCACCGAGGTCAGTGCATAGCCAGCTCAAGTAGGCAGCCAACTGGTCAATTGCATGGACACGCAGTTTCTCTTTAGTCCCGTAGGCCTTGTTGTAGCCACCAATAGTGCAATCGTCTATGACTCGCACTTTGTTCTTCTGCTGCAAGCCAAACCTCTTCGCTAAGATAACATCCTCCACGTCACTGGTGACATCACGCCACACCCACTGTTTCTCAATTTCTTCAAGTGTGCTCTCCCATGTTCTTCGTGCCAGCTCATCGTCCGACGTGCCATTGACCTGTCCGACAACCATTTGGTTCAAGCCTTTGGCCATGTTTTTGACCATGTCAACCGTGTACTCGGGCCTCTTGGTCTCCTTGGGAAAAACTTGTGACTCGGTCATCCATCCATGTAACGTGAAACCACTGGCTATCTCATCAACGAGACTGCGGTCAGGATAACCTAAGTCCTCCAGTACTTCCTTCAGCAGCAACAAGCGTTTTCCTTTGAGGAGGTGCTGCAAGTGAGGGGCAAGTCCTTTGTGGAACTCCAGCTCTTCGTTGTTCAGCTCTTTGGCGCGTTTGCTCCACTTCCACAAAAAGTTGGCGCGTTCTTTCGCCAGTAAGTAATCACTCCCAGCAAAATTTTTCCGCAGCACATCTTTGACAGAATCTGATAAATGTATTGAAATCGCACGAGGGTATCCCACTTGCACTGCACGGTTCAAAAAGTCCACCGCTTCTCTCGGCACTCCAATAGTCAGTATTTCATGTGCAACGTGTTCACCGCTGCATGCATCATGTTGTTTCACATCACAAACATCATCGACCCGAAAAACTCCCTGATGGAAAAGTCGATGTACAATTTTGGTTCCTTTGGGGAACGGTTTCAGAAAAGCTTCGTCAGTAGGGCCGTTAGGTCTGGGTACAGCCCACTTTTCGTATTGACCAAATTCAGAAACTAAAGGTTTGAATTTGCGGCCCCTGGGCAACATGTCCAACAAGATCCTGTGTTGAGATGACGGTGCATGTTGCGTCTGTTGCTCAAGGTTTTGAATTTCAATTGCTCCCATGTCAATTGCTTTGATCTTCGCGATCGCTGCCAGTCGTGCGCACAGTAGAACAGGGTAAGCAGCTTCCAAGTGAGTGGGAAAAACAATTTTTCCATCAACAAACTCGGCATTCCATTTTTCATGAAAATGAGACCCGTCACAGCGGGCAGCCAAACATGTGAACCAATCGACAGTGCTCCACCATGCTGTGCCCTTTTTCCGCGTACCACCGTGGCAGCAGTTGTCGAAGTAGGTCATGTGACCTCCAAGTTCCTCCAAAAGCAAAATTACCATGGGAATTTTCCAAAACAAAGAATTCTCAGGGTTCTCCAGCGACACTGCAATTGCATAGCTATGGCATAGCCTGGCCAGGGAGCAAGTGCTGTCGTACGTTATGTTTGCAGTCTCAGCCTTAATTTTGTCGGTCCCAGCAAGGCCATCTAGCCCTAGGGGTTGTTTGTCACTCCGAAGTGGTTGGGGCACTTTGATTCCCATCTTTGCCAGCTTTGGTAGTGGCCTTCCACATGCCCTTGAGGCGGTGCCACATGATGGCGCAAAATGCGCCCACAAAATTTGGTGATGGTGCTTTGAAATAAAAACACAAAGGGCTTCGAGTTGATCTGGGTCATTCAGATCATAGCATGCCACATGCACCGATTGCGCACGCGTGCTGTCTTTGTCGACAGCCATTGCCGCCATGCCAATGTCTCGTATGGCTCGGGTCAGTCTTGCAGTGCCCGCAAATATTTCAAGTACCATCACCTCATCTAAACTGCGACCACAAAAGGTTTTTGTCTCGGCATCTTGAACGCCCGAGTGTGGCGCCGTGTATGAAACTGCGGCTGGTTCTTTTTGAACTTTTCCACCAAGCTGAGTGTCTAAGACATCTTGCTAGCCCGCATCGTCACGTGAAACAAGAGGTCCTCCTTGGACCGGTGTCAGTGATACTTCTTCGGCATCCACTTTCGGTTGCTCCAACGCCTGTTGTGAAACCTGTTGCTTTGCAATCACATCACATGCACTGACATTGTTGTGACTTTTGCGTCCTTGTCGCATCTTCATTGCTCCCTTTGTAACCGTCTTGAGTCAGGATTTCTTAACGCGACAAGTAACAAGGCTATGGTTGCTCCTCTTGCACAGACATGGCTTCCCTTTTTGCACCGGCCATCTTTCGTCTCTTCACTGCATCCCTTGTTCATGTTGAATGACCAGCAAATAGGTTGGCCATTGTCATCAAACTGATGGTAGCCCTTCAGCTCTTCAGGGCAACCTGCTTTCGCTTTTCCTGACGGTTTCGCCTTCTTCCTCGGGTTGATTGGCTTGGGTGGACCAATCCCTGTCTTTTGGTTTCCATCATCGATCGAGTGGCTGGCTGTAGCTCTCGACGAACCTGAGGGCAAGGGCAATAGGTGCATACTGATGCGAGGGTCATGGGAAAGTCGCCCCATGAGTATGTCCAGGGGCAGTTCTCCTTTGGGACCATTTACAAAGGGTCCGGTGTGCTCCTGGGCCATCAGCGTGAATAACTCACGATCTGCACGCAACACCTGCTCCATTTGCACTTTGGAGTATCCACTAGGAGCTTCCCGTGTAAGTTGCATCAGTAAGGACTGCACCCACTTGTCATGAACTTCGTTCGACATGAGTTTGCATTGGTCAAAAGCCAATCCCCTTCATGCCCACTGCATGAGTAGCTCGTTCGAGGTGTCTGCTTTGATCTTTGGTTCTCCTGCTGAAAGCCTTAAGGTCTGTTGCTCAACTGTAAGTGTTGTAGGCTTTTCTTTCAGCGATTGTTGAACCTCTGCATCTCTCTTTGTGCACTTGCTAGGCGGTATCCAAACTATGGACCCGCTTTCTTGGATCCCTGCCACCAAATCGATGAGTGCGTAGGATGGTTGAAGTTCCCCGCGGATCGACAAACCTTTCAATCTCTCCTGCTGCTCGTTCAACCTTGCCACCTTTTCCACAGGTGGCAACTTGCGGCCTCCTTCAGCCCCTGCGTCAACTGAAACATTTGTTTTCAAATGAGCCACAACCATTGTCACTGCTTCAAAGTGTAAACGCCGTAGCAACGACATCAGAGTGATTGAAGGTTCGTTGCCACCATTGACTTCCGTTGCAAAGTCTTTGAACGCTTCTTCAGACGCTGGTGTCTGAGGTGTTCCGATTGCAAAGGCCAACCGCATGAAACTGGTAAGGTTTGCGCTCACGCACAAATTGTAAAGTTCACGGCTTTTGTCGATTGCATTGCGGTGACTTGCAAAGGCCGCTTCGGAATCTACCAGTGCCATAGCGCCAGCTCTGACCGAAGTCCCTTCTACAAGTTCTCAATCACTGCAATCTTTGCATTGACATGTTAAAAGTTGAGAAAAAGAAATCAAAGTAAATGACTGTCATGTCTGAGGTCACAACGCTATGTCAACTCTCTCTTGCAGTGCATGTTTAACAACATGGTTTCTTGCAAGTCTGAGTTCAACTGTTTGCGATCTGAGCTGCAAAAAGAATCTTGAAATAAACTGGAACGGTTTGTTATTCCTCTTGAACCCCTCTCTTGCAGTGCATACAACATCATTGTACTGCCTTTGCAAGTCTGAGCTACGCAACCCTGTCACCCTGTGCTGCCAATTCACACTGATGATCCAGTCGCCATTTCAACCGCACAACTTCATGCGTTTCATGGCCATGAAAGTTTTGCAACAAAACTCAAAAAGAAGCTGAAAGACTGGCACATGCAAAACGGCATCACGGCACACTGAGGAAGCTGCCAAACCTTTTGCCCTTCAAATGTCAATCAAGCTTTGCATGAAAACATTGACGGCACTTAGGTGTGTCAAAGGCATGGCGCGTTTGCGCTACCTTATGCATGCTTCCGGTCTTTCGACCACACAAGAAAACCACACGGTTCTCTGCCTTCATTATGTGCAAGGTTTTCCATTTACAGTGCTGGTGTAACACCGTGCCTTCAGGTGCTGTGATGTCACGGAAAGACACCTTCGGCCTGACCGTTGTCTCCACACCGGAGTCAGTAGCGCTGCCTGTCGTGGCATGTTCACTCACAGTAAACTCTTCAACATCATGCACTTCTGTTTTGACTGCATCAGGTTCAGCATCTGCATCTATGGATGGCTTCGTACCAACGCTTGCATCAGGTTCAGCGGGTTGAGAAAACAAACCTTCTGCACTCAAGTTGGGTAGCCCCCTGAGTCTGCCACTGCGGGTGTCATTCGGGTTGAAAACCTTTTCTCGGATTTCCTTCAACATGGATTCCAAGACTCGCAAAGGTCTCGAAGCCCCGTCACGGGAATAGACCAAAGCCATTTTCAAACTGTGAGTATGGTATCCAAGACTAAGTCTGTCTTCAAATGAACATCCTCTTTTTGCAGCAAAGCTCAAACAAGTGGCTTTCAATGAATGGGACGAAAACCTGATTTGCTTGTTTGTCACGTCAACACTGAGGAGAGCACGCATCCAACTGCCAGCTTCCGTAGAGCTAAGTGGCTGCTCTGTGGGTTCTTGTTCAGCATTCGGTGCAGGCATGAGTGGAAAACTCTTGAGTTCGTGTATGCCAAGTTTCCTACGACACTCACACCACTCTGCCCCCCAGTTTCCTGCAACAACTCCTGTGCAAGGCGCAACCAGCGGCAAATACATGTGTCTGAGTTGTAAGGCCTTTGCAGTCTTATGAACACCGGTCGCAACTTCAATGTAAGCACATTCACCATTGTCATCATGGTCCTCCAGCAAGTGTTCACCATGTTGCGCATCACTCCAGCGTGAACGTGCATACACGCAGAAAAGCAACATCCCTGCAAAAACTCTGTTCCAAATCTCAGTGTCTGTGGAAAGAACATGGTGAAGTAACTCAAGCTGTTTTACTGTCAACGGTTCTGCTTGCTGAATTTTGTGGTTCACATCTAAGGCTGCAACTCCTTGACAACGCCTGCTGAGCGTGAATCCCTCAAACTCCAGGACTCCAAGCACGTGTCTACAGAAAGTCACTGCCTCTATGAAACCTTTCAGCCTTGAAGGTGGTGCACCGTTCTCACGTTCAACACACAAGAACTCATAGAACTGAGGTTCGTCACATGGAAATTTCCTGCCACGGTCAATGAAAAAGTTTGTCAACCTTGACATACTCCTGCATCGCTTCATTATAGTGGCAGGCGCACGATTGTGGAAGATATCCACCAATACTTGAGCCTGTGCAGAAAACCCAGTGCGGCTGAAGATCTGTTCAACGATCTGTACGCTCTTCGTCCACACCCCAAGCATTGCATGCCACCTGTAAATTGCAGTTTGCCATTCTGCTTCACGTTGTTCCTTCCAAGTCATCACTGTGGTGGTACGTACATGATCCATGAAAGTTGCAGCTGACTTGGCGGTCTTCTGCTTGCGTGTCACAGGTCCAGAAATTTCTCCAGCATTACCATCATGCGTTGGATCGACAGGTCGTTTGAAATTGCTGTCAAAGCTGCTGAGAAAATCTTTACTTGGATCAAAAAAGTCATTCCAGAATCCACTCTCCCAGAACTGCTTAATGCCTTCATGTCGCAACTGACTCCTCGCCAAACCAAAAACGTTTGCAGCAGAGTAACCTTCGATAGTTGGAGGCATGTCACGGCCAGTTGCAGACTGGGCAATTTCAGACGGACTGTACTGCGATTCAGGAACATACTCATCACACAAATTCTGTTCTTGTCCAAAAAGATCTTGTCCAACTTCATGGCCACCTGAAGAATTGTCCACAGTGCTAGAGTTTAAATTTCCGAACAAACTGTCACCGGGCTGCAACGCCATCATCTCATTGGCGATGTTCGTCTCTTGCAGCAAGCTACCTCCATGTTCAATTTCCAGAGCGGCATTTTCGTGAGCTGCTAATCGCCTTGCATTAACCTGTTCTTTCTCAACAGGAAAACCAACAATTGTCCAGTCGCCATCTGGTTTAACGACCATTCAGTTGAAGAACCCCATTGCTCTTCACGCTCTGGGAAACACGAAGGTTCCCACCTCACCCTCCCTTAAACCAAAATGTTGAGGATATAAACCTCAGATAAGATTACATGTTCAAACATGCAAGAGAAAACAGTTCAACGTGAAATGAACTGAAATAAAATAAATAAAACACCACCACTCAGAGAGTGCGCGTTGTAGTGATCTGCAGACAGAAATTGCAAAACACAGGGCTGCTAATTTTGGCAAAGCCAATAAGCCGACGTAGATCCCCAACAGCGGTTGGTTTCAAACAGTGGTCCAACTTTGCAACCCAAGACGGATTAATGATGGCAGGAACAGGATTCCATAGCCTAAGTCTCTTCGGCGATTTTTTGCCCGCCCTGCCCCGTCCCCTTTTGGACCAAAGGCAAGATGAGACATGTTCTTTAAGAAAGCGCGCATAATTGAATTTACATACATTTGGTTACAAACGAATGGCAGTATTTGCAGACCACGGTGTGTCATTAAGTGTTTACAAAATTGTGTGTGTGTGTGTGTTGGTTTGGGATTATCTTGTCGTGCTTGGACAACGTCGGTCAGTTTGCGCAAGTGATTGGTGAAACAGTTGGTTTTGGCCAAATTGTCCATCATGATTCCAGAATTAGTTTCATGTCAATACTTGGTTGTTGCGTCACAACTGTGTCTGAAGTTTCATTGTGTGTTGCTGTTTGGTCACTTAGCTTTAAAAAAATCATCTACCTGGCTTCGAGAAGCCTCACACAGGTTTGCTGCCAATATTTAGGTGTTCCAAGGCATCGAACTTAATTGCTTGATGTGGCATGTGCTTTGGTAGATGCGACATCGGAACAGTTCAAACAGAAGATTTTACAGCAACATCAGAACAGGTCAGTCGACCGACGCTGTGCGCCCACTGAGCAAACGAACATGAATCGGCATGTGCGGAACCCGCCACAAAGCACCCAAGATTGGCTGGGGGATTTCCGGAATCCCTTGTGTTCCTGGAACCTTGTCTTCCTGGAACCCTCGTTTCCGGAACCTTGGCACAACCCACAGCGTATATTGGAACCCTGGGTTTGCGGAACCGAGACGCGCTGATTTATTGTCACGCTGTGCCCCCCCCTGTCAGCGATTGCTCGTTGACAGGGCCTATATGGTCCTGGATTCTTGGTTTCCTTGAAAATTGGTTTTCTGGGACCCTGTCCGTAGCATGAACCTTGGTACAACCCACGGCGTATATCCGACCCCTGGGTTGTTTCCGGAACCTCGGAACCTTGCCAGAACCCTGGGTCTCTGGAACCTGGGCTGGGCTTCTTGAAAATTGTTGTTCCGCAACCTTGTCCCTGTCCGGAACCTGTGGCATAATCCAGGAAGTATATCCAAACTGTGGGTCCGCATCCGCGGTGGTTCTCGGAACCTTGTCGGAACCCAGTGTTGCTGGAACCTTGCCGGAACCCTCGTTCCCCAAACTCTGGGTTTCCAGGATGTTTCAAAATTGGTGTTCCGGTGATTCCAGAACCGCTCGAAACCATGGTAAGGTTCCCGGAACCTTGTCGAAAGCCAAGTGTGCCCGGAACCTTCCTGGCGCCGAGAACCTGGGGATCCCGGAACCTTGACGTCCCGGAACCCAAAAGGTAGCCAGAACCCATTGTTCCCAGAACCTTGCTTGAAAGTCTGGGTTGCGGAACCTGGAACCTTGCCCCGAACCCTGGTTCCCGGAACCCTGAGTTCCGGAACCTTGCCCGGAACCCTGGTTCCCGGAACCGGCAGCGGTTGGTTTCAAATAGTGGTCCAACTTTGCAACCCAAGACGGATTAATGATGGCAGGAACAGGATTCCATAGCCTAAGTCTCTTCGGCGATTTTTTGCCCGCCTTGCCCCCTCCCCTTTTGGACCAAAGGCAGGATGAGACATGTTCTTTAAGAAAGCGCGCATAGTTGAATTTACATACATTTGGTTACAAACGAATGGCAGTATTTGCAGACCACGGTGTGTCATTAAGTGTTTACAAAATTGTATGTGTGTGTGTTGGTTTGGGATTATCTTGTCGTGCTTGGACAACATCGGTCAGTTTGCGCAAGTGATTGGTCAAACAGTTGGTTTTGGCCAAATTGTCCATCATGGTTCCAGAATTAGTTTCATGTCAATACTTGGTTGTTGTGTCACAACTGTGTCTGAAGTTTCATTGTGTGTTGCTGTTTGGTCACTTAGCTTCAAAAAATCATCTACCTGGCTTCGAGAAGCCTCACACAGGTTTGCTGCCAATATTTAGGTGTTCCAAGGCATCGAACTTAATTGCTTGATGTGGCATGTGCTTTGGTAGATGCGACATCGGATTTGTTCAAACAGAAGATTTTTACAGCAACATCAGAACAGGTCAGTCGACCGACGCTGTGCGCCCACTGAGCGAACGAACATGAATTCGGAATTCAGTGAGTGAGGGGCCACAAAGCAGCCAAGATTGGCTGGGGGATTTCCGGAATCCCTTGTGTTCCTGGAACCTTGTGTCCCTGGAACCTTGTCTTCCTGGAATCCTCGTTTCCGGAACCTTGGCGCAACCCACAGCGTATATTGGAACCCTGGGTTTGCGGAACCGAGACGCGCTGATTTATTGTCACGCTGTCCCCCCCCCTGTCAGCGATTACTCGTTGACCGGGCCCTTTTGGTCCTGGAACCTTGGTTTCCTTGCAAATTGGTTTTCTGGGACCCTGTCCGTAGCATGAACCTTGGTACAACCCACGGCGTATATCCGACCCCTGGGTTGTTTCCGGAACCTCGGAACCTTGCCAGAACTCTGACCTTGTCCCTGTCCGGAACCTGTGGCATAATCCAGGAAGTATATCCAAACTGTGGGTCCGCATCTGTGGTGGTTCTCGGAACCTTGTCGAAAGCCAAGTGTGCCCGGAACCTTCCCGGAACCTTGACGTCCCGGAACCCAAAAGGTAGCCAGAACCCATTGTTCCCAGAACCTTGCTTGAAAGTCTGGTTTGCGGAACCTTGGGTTCCTGGAACCTTGCCCCGAACCCTGGTTCCCGGAACCCTGGGTTCCCGGAACCTTGCCCCGAACCCTGGTTCCCGGAACCGGTTCTCGGAACCCTGGTTCCCGGAACCGGCGAAACGAGGCGGCAGGGTCGAGCAGTGCCCCGGAGCACCCCGAAGGCTATGTGGGCTGAGACCCCAAAGCATTCTGCTGTTGGGGAAAAATTTTTCCTTTATTTGAATAAAGTTTGTATCCTCCTTTCAGGAGGAGTCCCAACGTCATCCTCTGATTCCTGATGACAAAACCTGAGAATTCACTTAGTGAAGTCTTCACTGAAAACTGTGCCTGACAATCGAATGTCCCTGAATCCGCTGTGAACCATGCAAACATGCAAATTCCACTGAACGGTTCAGCTGAAAAAGAAAACTGTGCTTTCCTGAAGTCAAACTGCTGACATGAAATGCAAACTGCAGTCAATGGCAAACAAAATCACGATGTTTCTTCCTGTTGATCAATCCAACGAAGTGCAATGGCACGACAATAGAATCTGGCAAACTTATATGAGTATCTTTCCATCATCGAATAATTGACCTGAGCGTGGTCCTGAGTACACTTACACTGAAATCTCTTTCCAAGACCTGTGGCAATTACTTGATCCGAACATGCAATGCGAAAGACTTTACCAATAGGCTGTCCCTGACTAGTTTCCAAACCCATGGCACATGCAGCACAATCCGCAAACTTTTGCATGTCGTGGTCAGTTAGAAACTTCTTCAATCTCTCGTCTGACCAAAAACGGTTCGATTTCGGAAGCTCCAGAGTCACAGCACTACACACATTGCTCATGCCCTTGATATATGAAACATATCTCTTGCAATGATCAAGAAGCCTGAAATACGCATCCTGAGCAGGTTTCCTGTCTTTCTTGGATAAGTCCAACAAAGGGCTACCCCCAGTACAGGGAAAAGAAATGTGTACCTGAATCAGTTTCTGTGAATCCGCACTACCGGAAGATCCCTCAGTAAAGCTCTTCAAGAACTTATAGGCCTGACGTTGAGTTGAAAGAAGCTCCAAACCGGCATGACTTCCAATGTAACTGGATCCAAACTCGCTAGAAGCATCTTGAATCACTGAGTCAACACCGCAAGCAAGTTCCAAAATCAAAAGATTTCCACCTGAATCAAACATGGTCATACTTCCATCTTCAGTCACACTGCAAACACCTGAACGAGTTGGAGTACGAGATCTACCTGAGTTCTCACTGAGGCTTGGACTGACTTCGGTCCCGTTACTAGGCCCCGTGGGATTTGCAGCTGCCGGAGCTGGGGTTGCAGGTGCGGCCGGAGCCGGGGTCGCAGGTGCGGCCCGAGCCGGGGTCACTGGTGCGACTTGGGCAGTCCGCCCCGCCAAACGGAGCTGCCCCGTTCCGATAAGTCGGAACAATCGCAGATTCACCTGCGAGTTCAGCAGTCCACTCCCTTGGCATGCCACACAAACCTCTGTCTCGCCTCCCACCGGTGCTGGCGGTGGCGTAGATGGCACCGGTGAGATCACCGGTGCCTGCGACCAGTGCATGGAACTTTGTCCTGGTGCTTCTCCTGCCACAAGGGAATCTCCTGCTGGAGATGTAGGCGTTGCAGCTTGTGAGCTCGCTGGCGTCGGCTGGTGCACTGTAAGTGCTGACAATCTTCCAGAGCCTTGTGCCACAGCAAGATGGACATCCCCATGTCCCGCACTGTCTGAAACCGGGGTCACGACGTCCACGGCTGTGTTCGGAGTCACAAGGTCCACAGTCGCAGGTGGCGCCTTAGCTGCCTCTTCCACGACTCTCCCAACCGAGCCTCTGATCTCTGTTGCTGGCTCTGTCGCTTTGGACTTCTCTGTCGCTTTGGACTTCTCTGTCCCTTTTGCCTTCTGTGGCACACCTTTCACTGGCGGTGTCTTGCTTGGCGGCCTCTTGGGTGGCGTCTTGGGTGGCGTCTTGGGACGCCTCACATCAGGTCTGCTCGATGACGGGGCAACTTCTCCTGGAGGTGGGTCCTGGCTAAATTTAGCCGGGAGTCTCGGTGCTGGTGGCGGCTGCATAGGTGCAGATGTCGCAGAAGTCTGCGGCGGAACACCTGGTCTGCTCCTGGCAATCTTTGGACTTCCGCTCAATGGAGGTGGTGGCGGAGGAGGCAAGGTCTTCCTTGTGGTTCCTCCGACTGTAGACATGGTTCCAAGGTATTGTCCACCCACCTGAGAAGCTGAATCCTCTGGACGGACATCGTCGAACTCCGAGGCCTCCTGAGGGATACTCCCCATATTTCCTTGAAGCCTGACTCGAGGCCGGGTCTCCCCTGCCCCCTCGTACTTGATGACGCCCTCAGTAAGAGACACTCTCCTCATCTTCTGCGGGCAGTTGGCACTCAGATGCCCCTTCTCACCACACTGGTAGCAAGCACGAGTCTCCGTAGGGTACCTGGAAAAACCTGACTGTGTGTAGTTCGAAACTTCTGCTCCCTGTCGATTGGCTTGACTTCCATTGTCTCTCTTCTGCCTGAAATAGGGTCGAAAAAACTTCGAACTGGCATATCTCCTCCACGAGCTGGAATCTCAAAAGCTGGTGCAGGCTGAGCACGCTCTTCTCTGGCAGTCTTCTTAATCTCTTCCCACTTCGCCCTCTGGCGTCTCTTCGTCTCCTGGTTCTTGAAGCGGTTCTTCCCGGGTACCTTGGCAGTTGTCCCAGGCTCTATTTTCACCTTGGTGATCTTAAGACGCCTCGGCATGAGCTTGGCTGCAGGCCCCTTGGGCATTCTCTTCACCTGAGGTTTTCTTCCAGATCCAGAAGACGGCTCACCTGATGGCTTCTCTCCTGAAGTTGCTTCACCTGTAGCTTGTCCACCTGGAACTGCTTCCTTGGTATCCGGTGTACCTGAAACAGTCACAGCTGGCTCACCTGATGGGGCTCGAACCTCATCAACCACTGCATCTCGGCGCATAACGCCCCCAGTTGGGTCCTCTCTTGGCTCTCCTGTCGTCCAGTCCACACGAGTGAACCCTGAGACATTGGACCGTGTGTCTTCCTCTGCCATCAGCGCGACAACAAGAGGCAAAATGTCCGGGTTTGTCAAGGTTTCTTGAGCAAACACAGCTTTCACATGACGAAATGATCTCTGATCTCCTGAAACTTCCAGTTCTTCTTCCAAAGCAAACAAAATCAAACGTTCTCCACACAAAACGCAGTTCCTGTTTGACAAACATGAAATTGGTTTCGAATAACTGCTGTCACAAACTTTCAAGCAAAAACCAAGGATGTTCGAAATCAAACTGAAATCAACTTTCACAAATCCAAGCATGTTCCTGTAAAATAAAAACTTCTGAGTTGGCAAGCACTTGGTAAAACAATCCGCTGGGTTCAAAGTTCCTGGAACATGTGACAAAAGCAAAACTTTGCGATCCATCAACTCTCGGAGCCAATAAACTTTAATCTCAATGTGTCGGCTCTTTCGTTGCACATCAGATGCTTCGAGAAGCATTTTCCCTGACAAACTGTCGGTCTTGACGACCAGTGGAAACAAGTATGAAACTTTCATAGAG
This sequence comes from Cladocopium goreaui, assembly GCA_947184155.2. Classification (NCBI taxonomy): domain Eukaryota; class Dinophyceae; order Suessiales; family Symbiodiniaceae; genus Cladocopium; species Cladocopium goreaui. The sequence continues at coordinate 249,700 of CAMXCT020006505.1, forward strand.
TCTTCGTCATCAGACTCTGCTTCGTCATACCAAGTCACCTGAGCGTCCTGAGGGATAATGTCAACCCATGGATACAAACGACCAAGCACAAAACCCAAAGTCCTGAGCAAGCCGATTGTTTCCTGAACACCTGACTGTAATGCAACAAGCTCAGCCTCACAGGAGGAGAGCGTCACAGCTGACTGGTGCCTGCTAAAACACTTCATCAAACACTGTTGAAAGATGAAACAAGTACCTGAAACAGAACGACGTCCAGTACTCTTCATAGGAGCAAACCCAGCATCTGTGTACACTTCCAAACCTTTCACATCGGGCGAAGCAAGCTCTTCTGATGGAAAACGCAATGCGACATCCATGTCAGTCATAAGGTACCTGAGTACAGCACGCAAACATTTTTTATAGGTCTCAAACGGTTGTGCCTGACCAGTTCCAAGCATGCTGACCAAAATCAACAAGTCTTGACGAGTTTGGCAATACCATGACAAACGACCTAGAACTCTGCGAAAACGTGCATGTCCTTCTGCTGACAATGGTTGGCTTCCTTCCTGTTCCAGAATGGGACGCAAATCCGGAAATGTTGTGCTTCCCTTTTTCAAATCAAACTCAGCAAAAGCTTCATCCAAGTACGTTGGATCCACCTGCATGTACAAGGCAGATGAGCCTGGCCTTCGAAAGATACTTCGACCAAGGAAACGCAAGTGTCCCCCTTTCAAACCAACGCGGCCAGTCTCTCGAACCTTGACATGAGCTGATAGTGCAGTCATAAGGGTCTTGAGAGCTGATTCCGAAGTGGTGGCAACAAGCAAATCATCGACGTACGCCATGATGACGATGGGTGCCTGATCTTTGCCAACCATTCGACCAACATACAAACAAGGCTCCACAGTACCTGAAACTACTCCAATGCTCTTGACAATAGATGAAAAGAAAACGATCCATGCCTGAGAGGCAATTCTCAAACCGTTGATGCCTTTCTCAGCCCATAGAAAAATTGGTTCTCCCTTCATAGTTGACATGGATAGTGGCATCCGGAGAATTTCTGGTCGCTCCAATGGTGAGTTCATAAACGCCTGAGAAACGTCCAAACCTGCCAAAAACATGGCTTGATTCCCAACACTCCACGCCCCACAAGCAACTCCAAGAACCATCCTGAGTGCCTCAATACTGGGCGTTGGGCTAGAGATGCCCATACTTCTGGCAGACTGACCACTTGCAAAGTCTTTGGCGACGATTCTGGCGCGCACACCTTCCTGAGCTTCCTCTTTCTCGTTGGTAACCCACCTTGTGCCAATAATGCGCTGGCCACTCTCTCTCGCCACATTCTCGGCAAGAACCTGACCTGCACCAACAGCAGTGAGTCCACGAATCTCCTTCTGCATGGCCAAAAAGGTTCCTTCAGCTGGCAAGTCCCTGAGCGTGACATCAGACACGGCTCCACTGGGCTTCCAAAGCTTGATCTTCTAACCACAAAAATCCATGACGACAAACTCATCGCAGTAGCCATCGTACTGAATTGACTCCACTGAAAACCGATCTCGCTGAACAAGTTCTGGTGATGTCAACATACCCACATGATATGGCTGAGCCATGCAAACGTCAACCATGGGCATGTCACCAACGTCCTCGGCAGCCATTTCAACGTCCACAGGCTCGACCGAGTCCGGAGCCAAAGATGGAGAATAAGAACCATCTCTCACCCCACCTTCCTGTACCGGAAGATCCTCCAGATCAACAAGCGATGGCTTGGCAGTTTCACCTGACACAAACTCAGCTTGTCGCTTGCGACATTCGGCAGAGTGCCGGGTACCTGGAGCATTCATACCTGATTCACAACTTAGACAACGGCGCGTCGGGGTCATCCCAGAAGGCAAACCTGGGATGCGCGGCAATGGTCGTGAAGGCACGGCCACAGCCGGGTCATTGGGCTCAATTCTTGGTGGTTGCTCCTCAGGCTTGTCGGGCAAAGCTGGCACTTCTCCCTTCTTCTGGTTACGGATCCAATTCCAATAGCGCTCACAGCACTTCTTGGAATGTCGACCTTGTCGAGTGGCACATGAACTGCATCCTTCAGTTCGTCCATGAGCATCAACCCAATCCCGTGGAGGCTGCACCTGATCTGGAAGTCGTGCAAAATCCTCTGGCAAAATCTCAATGGGTGCCTGATCAACAAGCGGTGGATGATCACCTAAACCTAAGTGACAAACAAAACGTTCAATGAGATCTTGTGGATACTCAATCGGAAAAACAAGTTTCAAACTCTTGGCTTGGAAAAACTTCAGTTCATCAGCAATTTTCGCACAAACAAAATGAGCAAACGAGTTCCTGACAGGATACAAATACGCAGCAGTGACAAACCGTCCAATACTGTCAACACTTTCTGGGGTCTCTGCAAGAACCCTAGAGCAAAACATGGCGGAAATTCGAGTTCCTTCAGATGTGTTCCTGAGCAATTCCTTTCCAGTCTTTCCTGTGTTCTGGATCTTGCCATGGAGGTTGTGCATAGCAGTCACATACCTGGAAGCGGCCTCCCAGGCAACCAAGCTGTCGACCAAATCCAATCCGGCCTTGGCCAGTTCCAAGCGCAAAACAGCAAGAGCTTCCTTGACTTCTCTCACACCACGCTCTACTGATCCAACCGTATCATGGTTCTGAGGTCCAGCTTTGTTCACCATGTACTCCCTTGGCAAACCAGATCTCCGCAGAACAGTCCCAACTTCGTCCTGAGCATCTGTCCTGAAATCAACTGGCGGTCCCTCCAAAGTCTCAAGCAAACCAAACTCAGCTAAGATCTGACGCAAATGCTGGCCTGTCACCTGAACATTCTCGCTCACCGCAGTGACACCAAGCAAACCTGAAACCACCTGACGCAGCAAAATCATCTTGAACTTGCTCTCAACCAAACCCAAAAAGAAGAAATCCACCTGAACTTCAAGGATTCTCTCACGCAAACTTCGCCTTGGTGCTCGAGAAACTCCTCTTCCTTGTTGGCATTCCAAACAGTGTGGATCAAACGGGTAATGGCCTCGAAGAACATGTTGACGCAACTTCTCCTGACTTGACAGCTCAACAGCTCCAACCATGCTAACTTTCTTATTTGTTTCTCAAGGAAACCGGTTGGGTTGGAAGTTTCCACCTTATAACCTGTAGCCTTATCGTGCGTATATTCTCAAAAAGGAGTACACATGTATATATAAATATATCACATGTACGCAACGTCGTCGAGATTTGATCGCCCACCGTTTCCATTCAGAAACTTGGTTCTCATTTGAAAATTTTTTCTCTTCAAAAATTTCTCTCGTCTCTTTCAAAAACAAACGCAGGCACGAAAAACAGCTGATCCAAAAATTGATGTTCCAACGCTGGCTTCACTCGCAACACACCTTTTTTCTTTGGAGCAAAGGGGAAAGTGCGATCCCGCTCAACCGTCAAACGGCTGAGGGGTAGGCTCTAGAATTGGAAAAGGACAGAAACCTTCCTCGCGCAAAGCGTCCAAGGTTTCTGAAAAATAGGGGCGGGAGAACTGACAAGTTGGGCGGGAAAAATTCACAACCACTCAAAAGTGAAGTGAAAAACCCACCTCACCCACCCTGGTTTGAGGCGTGCGCGCACATAGACATTCTGTCTTTGATGTTTTGAAGGTTTTGACTGTTTTCTCAAAAACCTCTCAACAAAACAAAACGCAAACCTAGAGCCTCTTTGTTTTGTGTCAAACGTGAAAACCGTCCTCAAAAATAAAACAGGTTTGTTTCCACGTTTTTTCATTTTTTAGTTGTTTACGCACAGGTGTGAAACACAGGAAGTGGAAGCTAAAGCACCCAACCTAATTTTGTCAACACAAAATTTTTCCGTATCTAAACAAATAAGGGGATCATCATTTCTTCGAAATGAGTTGCTCCCTTATTTGTTTCTCAAGGAAACCGGTTGGGTTGGAAGTTTCCACCTTATAACCTGTAGCCTTATCGTGCGTATATTATCAAAAAGGAGTACACATGTATATATAAATATATCACATGTACGCAACGTCGTCGAGATTTGATCGCCCACCGTTTCCATTCAGAAACTTGGTTCTCATTTGAAATTTTTTTCTCTTCAAAAATTTCTCTCGTCTCTTTCAAAAACAAACGCAGGCACGAAAAACAGCTGATCCAAAAATTGATGTTCCAACGCTGGCTTCACTCGCAACACACCTTTTTTCTTTGGAGCAAAGGGGAAAGTGCGATCCCGCTCAACCGTCACCCCACTTATCAGATCGGTACTTCTGAATTTGCTCCCAAAGGTTGTTCCAATCGATGATGACTCTGTCGACGCCTTCAGCGTTCAACTCTGTCACATCGAGTCTGCTGGGTTTGTCTGCAACGTTGCTGCTAGTAGGTACCCTAGCAAACCAAACTTTCAACTGTCCATGCATTTCATGAACAGTGAAGGTTCTGACTAGCCAGCTGCCAGATTCACTAGGAGTGGCACCGCTAATCAAAGCTCCTCTTGCTGCCTCGTTGTCCAGATAGAATACGCTTTGGCAGTTTCTTAGAAATTTTTCCCAAACGCACAAGGCTATCACCACGGGCAGCAACTCAAGTTCAAACACTGGGTGTTGTGACCCCTTCAGAAAGTGCTCCATCCATTGTTTTGGGACCTCCTCTGATATGTATGATATTGCTCTGCCTTCGGAACATACCAAGACAGCTCCGACTGACCCGAGTTTTTCTTCGTCTCCTTCGCATGCGCCATCCGTAAAAATGTACCAAGTCTGCAAATTGGCTGCCATCACTTTTGTTGGAGCTGCCGCCAAAACACGGTCTTTCAGAAAGTGGAGGGCCCTGATTTCTTTGGAGCCCAAAGTTTCACGCTTCCTCCCAACTGAGGCCATTCCGCTTATGACCCGTAGTGATTGTTGTGCAACCCTTCCATGTGAGAAGGTCTCGAACCACTGAAGCCGGCCCCTCAAACGTTCAGCGTCTTTGCATGACATAGCACCACGATGCAGGATGGCTTCTATCAAAACTCTCAGTTCCTGCACCCTGGTTTCAGTGTGCCCAATTGTCACAAACCTGTTCACAAAGCCTGGCTCCTTTGGTGGCGCCAAATCAAGCACCACACCCAAAGTTTTCACCCTTGTATCCCAGTCCACTGCTTTCTTGCCCTCAGTGGCATAAGCAATGCCAAGCAGTTGGAAAAGGCATTCTGCAGAAACAGCTGCGCTTTTGGAATTGACCTTCCGCGACAACAGGGTGTAGTCATCGAAGAAACTTGTCCAACATAAGCGGAGCCCTTTGATCCCAAGGAACCATACAGCCATCGACACCCTCAGGAAAGAGCTGACTGATCCAATTGCTCCGAAAGGTAGTGCGTTTATGCCTAAGTGCCGCACTTTCTGTTGTTGCGGGTCCCAAACTGCCAAACGCAAGAGATCCCTGTCAAACTTTCGGACTCCGTATTGCTTGTATGCGCCTTTCAAGTCATACGTCTTTCCGACTACCTCGTCCATGGAAGACTCTGAAAGAGTGGTTAAACACCAAGCAATGTAAGAGGCCATCTCGTCAATGGCATGCACCCTCAAGCGCTCGCTGACGCCGCATGTTGAGTTGAAACCACCCACCGTACAATCATCGATAAGTCTCACCTTCTCTCCTTGCTTGAGGCCGAATCTCTTTGCCATCAGGTGTTTTGATGAGTCACATTCCTCATCCAACCAAGTCCATCTGTTGCTTAACTCATCTAGTGTCTGTACCCAAACCTCTTCTGCCAGGTCAGGGTCAGGGTTGTTTTCCACCTGTTTGCAAATATTTTTGTTGATGCCCTTTGCAACTTTCAAGGCAGACTCTATGGTTTGAGCCGGCCGTTTCATCCCTACTGGAAAAACATGCGACTTCGGCAACCATCCTGACAAAGGAAACCCTGCAATGATGTCATCCACCAATGTTTTGTCTGGGTATCCAAAAAACTCTAACATCTCCCTGAAGACCAAAAGCTTCTTGCCCTGCAGCACATGTCGCAAGTGGGGCTCCAGGTTGTCATGCAAGGACTTCTCTTCAGCCTCAAGTTCTTTAGAACGTTGTGACCAAAAACGGAAAAATTGGGCTCTCTCTTTCACAACCAAGTGCGGTGACATCTCAAAGTTTTCTCGGAGCATCTGTGTCACCTCCGAATTCAGATGTAAAGACAACGACCTTGGATGACCCGCCTTCACAGCTTGTGCCACAAAGTCCCATGGTTCTCTGGGTACCCCTACCGTACACAGTTCAGCATGAAAGGTCTTGCCCTCCAGGTCAAAAAACTCTTGTAGGGCCCTGTCATCCAGTTGTATTTCATTTTTGTCTGTTGCCCAAAAAACCGTTTCGCCATCGACCCGAATCCTACCCCATTGTAACTGTCGATTAACCACTCGAGCGCCTTTGGATTGTAGCAGGAAAACTTGTTTTGTTCCGGTTCCGACGCAGGTGAACTCAAAAACTTGCGGTAGGCTTGAAACTCGCTAACCAAAGGCCTCATCTTCTTGCCCTTGGGCAGCATGTCCATGATCCATCGGTGTGCAGTGTTGGAGGTGCGTGGAATTTCATCCTCCAAAGTCTCAGGTTGCTGTGCGCCATGAAAAATCGCATAACGTACCAGCAAGGCCACTACACGCTTACAGAGTAAAATTGGATATGCTGCTTCTTCTGCTGTCGGAAAAGTGAGCTGTTTTCCTACTATTGTGGGGTTCCATGTAGCATGTTTGTGATTTCCATCACAAAAAACAGAAAGAGGGTTAAAAACATCCTCAGAAGACCACCAGCGTGTCTTTTTGTTTCGTGTGCCCCCATGCATGCAGTGATGGAAATAAGCGCTGAAGCCAACATATTCTCGCAGAATCTCATCTATTTCGGGGTAATCCCAGAAGAGAGAGTTCTCTGGGTTCTCCAGCGAACACAGAATGGAGTTCAAAATGCAGAACTTGATGATGACTGCAGTGGCTGAATAAACAATGTTGGCTGATTCTGTGCGGATTTTGTCCAGGCCAGCCAGGTTGTCTATGCCCATGGGCTTTGCCTTAGACCTCAGTGGGCCTGGTACTTTGAATCCTTTATTTCGAAAGTTCCAAAGCTTCTTCTCCCTGGCCTTTGAAGCCGTGCCACAAGCTGGGGCCAAATGAATGGCCAGTATTCGTTCCTTCTCAGTTTCCAGCAAGCAAAGGAGTGAACTCATTTCATCCGGGCTTGTCAAGTCATAATTTGCTATGAAGACTTGTGATGCCCTGGCTGACGTCTTATCCACTGGCAAAATGCCAATGCCATGCTCCCGTGCCACTTTTGACAGCCTTGCTGTCCCTGCAAAAATTTCCACAAAAAGCAAATCATGCAAGGTCTTGCCAGTAAATTTCTTCTCGCCCTTGGCGTTGTCTGAGGTAAAAACTGCCTTTGCTCCAGTTCCCGGAGTTGGGGCACTTCCCATAGGTTGTTGTTCAACTGTCGATGGGGGTGAACTCGAACGCTCAGGCTCAACCTGATCCTTTGCAGATAGGCCCCTTTTCACGTCCAACAGCTTTCTCTTCAAGAAGGCTGTTTTGTCTTGCTTGTCCACGCCAGGCGATAGTCAGTTAGCTCGGCAAGTTACCAAACTGTGATTGCTTTTGTGACACTTGATGCAAATGTGCATTCCCTTCTTGCATCTCCCATTTGTAACTTCCATTTTGCAACCACTCTTCTGATTGAAGGCCCAGCAAATGGCCTGGCCGCTTGCATCCCTTTGTTGAAAACTTTTGAGTTCACTGGGGCACATTGCCTTTGCTTTTGCCGAGGTCTTTGGTCTCTTGGTAGGTCTCGTTGTCGGACCTGTGGAAGCCTTTGGTGCCGCTGTAGGAGGGCTTGTCTTTTCAGGCTCCTTTGCACTGCCTTTCGGCATTGGAAGCAAAAACATAGTGACCCTGGGGTCTGTTCTCAGCTCCTTCAGCTTGACTTCCATCGGAAAGTTCCCCCTGGCATCAGGTTGGACTGTATCTTGGAGCTCTTGGGCCATGATAGTGAATAATTCCCTGTCTGCTCTGATGGCCTGGTTGGCCGATACTTTGGCGAACCCCGGCGGCGGCTCTCTGGTTAGCTGGCTCAGCAGCTGCTGCACCCAAATTTCGTGCTCCTCGTACTTGATGAGAGCGCATTGATCATACGCTAACCCCCGTCTCTGAAGCGCCCATTGCAGCTGCAAATCTGTCGAAGTGTCAGCAACAATTGGTTCAGCTGGTGTTGCAAGCTTCACCATTTGTTGCTCCAGTGAAAGTATCATAGGCTTCTCTTTGAGATTGTTTTGCACTTCACTGTCTCTCTTGCTGCATTTGCTAGGCGGTATCCAGGTAATGCAGTTGGTCTCTTTGACCTGTGCAACCAAGTCCACCAAGGCGTACGAAGGCTGTAGTTCGCCCTTCAGCCTCAGACCAGGCAACCTAGCTTCCTGGTCTTTAAGCCTGGCCGCCTTTTCAGCCAGCGGTAGTTTTCTGGCTCCGTCGGTGGAGGTGTCTGTGGCTCTGGATTTCAACTCGGCCATCACTATAGCCGAAGCCTCAAAGTGCAAACGCTTGAGATGCGCTTGCATCCCAAAACTCAATTCAACTCCACCATTTATCTGCGTAGAAAATTCTTTGAACTGTTCCTCTGTAGGAGGTGTTTGCGGTGTCCCCGACGCAAATGCCAGGGCACTCAAACTTTTAATCCCATTGTTCACCAGTAGCGTTGTCAAACTGCCGTCAGCAACCAGCTTGTTGCAATGCTGTTCAAAGGCCGCTTCCGAATCGGCAAGGGACATCTTGGCTACAGAAAGACAAACTGTGAGTTCAAATCTGTTTCACGCAATCTTCAAAAGACCAAACTGAACGATGTCTGACTGAGGTCTTTGAAACTGAAAAAGGTTTAAGTGGGTGCACTGCATGACTGATTGGTGCATCGAATTTGATTTTTTTTTAAATAAAATCTTGACATCATGCACTCATGTTTGCAAACCCCAACATCTCAACGACCTATCGTTTCCGCTTGAACCCTCCAAGCTTCAACGATTCCTCGTTGACTGAGCAGTGCACTCTGCCCACTAGTTGAAGTCAATTTGAAAACTCATCAAACAACCTGTCACCTGTTGCCTTGAGTTCCAAGATGCAAACATGGATGAAATCGCAATCTGAAATGATGTGCATGACTAAAGCAAGAATCTCAGCTGGGATCCACACCAAACGTAAGAATCCAAGTTTTTCCACGTTTTGCGGATCATTGCAACTCAGCTGTCTTTCAGCCTGAAACATGCCTTGCACTTGGCTGAGTCGTATCTGACTTCGCCCTGGTGCTCCCTGAACCCTGACGTGATCCTCCTTCCACATAGAAGGACCTTCACATACTCGGCTCCTGAAAGGTGAAACATGCGTGAGTTTTTGTTCAGCCAAAGTTTCTTATCTGCAGGAACATCTATCAAGTAGTGGCCAATCACCGGTGCATAAGCTCGACACTCACTCTCGGAAGAGTCACTCGAGTCAGTAGTGATATGGCCTTGTCCAGGGTCTTCCGTCTCTAGCTCTGTCGAGCCTTCCACTGTAATTTTCTGCCAGGACCCTTCAGACATGTTTTCAACATTCTGAACTGAAGATCCAACGCTTTGAAACTGCTGAACTTTCGGATTGAAAGAAACGGCTTCAACCTGATCAAGAGGAATTGCATTGGCCTTGAGCCTGCCACTCCTCGTGCAGTCTGGATCGAAGACGCCCTGCTTGATTTCACTCAGGACGTGTGCCAACAAAGCTAAGGGTCTGGCTGCGCTGTCTCGGCTGTATACCAGAGCCATCTTCATAGAATTGGCATGATACCCTAAAACCAACCTGTCCTCAAACGAAGCTCCTCTCTTCGCCAGAAACGAAAGGCAAGTGCATTTGCATGAATGACTAGTGACCTTTGAAGCTTTGCTGACATGATCACCCAGTAACTCATGCATCCAAAGTTTGGCCTCCTGTGTGCTGAGGGGCCGACGCGTAGGTTCCAGCGTGCTGTCAGGCGCTGGCATCAATGGGTACTTGGACAAGTCATCAATCTTCAAGACTCTTCTAGCATGAGTCCACTGGAAACCCCAATTGTCATCAGTGACCCCATAAGATGGTGCCGCCATTGGCAAGTATTGATGCCTGACATGAAAAGCTCTGGCCGTTTTGTGCACTGCCGTTTTTGCCTCAAGAAACTGTATGAATTGCTCACTGTCCCTGTCCTCAATCAGTTCTTCAGTGTGCTGAGCGTCCGACCACCTAGCTCTTGCATAGACGCAGAAGAGGACCATGCCAGCCATCACTCTGTTCCAGATTTCTTCTGACTCACGCAAAACAGTATGGAAAATTTTAAGTTGTGTAACAGTGAACGGGTCAGCCTGTCTCGGACAACTCAAACTCCTGCTGAATGCAGCCCCAGTGCATCTGCGGCTCTCCGTCAACGCTTGTAAGGATTCAACCCCTAACAAGTACCTGACAAAGACCAAAGCTTCAAAAAATGACTTCAAACGTGATGCAGGAGCTCCCCTTGCTGACTCCTGCTTCAAGAAGCTGTAAAATTGTTCCTCACTGCAAGGAAAACGAATCTTTTCCTCCTTCAACGCACTGCACATTTTCTGAAGACTGTTAACCCGCTTCATCAAAGTCTGTGGAGCCTTATTGTAAAAAACATCAACAAGTATCTGAGCCTTCTCTTTGAAAGTTGAACAGTGGTGCAAAGCTGTAATCAAGGCTGAGCAGTCTGTCACCCAATCATCTGTAAGGGCCACCCATCGTCTGACGGCAGTTTCCCAGACGGCTTCACGCTCTTCCCTCCAGCTGCGCTCAGGGATGTCCCTGACATGTTGTAGAAAACCCTTGACCTCCTGGAATGGTTTTGGGAAAACCCGTCTGTCAATTTCAGTTGAAGGTGCACTGTTGGTGTCCTCCCAAATTGGGGCCGGTAAAGGTCTTTTGAATCCTTTCTCCAGCATGTCCATAGCAGAAACAGTAGGGTCCAAAAACTTCTCCCAGAAATTTCGTTCCCAGGGCAGCTTAGGCGTCTCTGCAGTGAGGCTTTTCCAAGCCGACTGTACCACCGCTTCTGTGTTGTAACCTTCTGCCAGGTTCAAATCATCGTCAGGTGAAAACTCTGGCAAAAAACCTGAAAAATCAGTTCGAATTGATGGAGAGTAGCTAACATCGTCATGTTGTTGCAAACCAAACAGATCTGAAGATATAACCTGCCACTGTGAGTCCTGCATTTTTCCAGTAACACCAGCTGGTGCATCATCACGAATTTCTGCACCGCCTACTTCTGAAGTTTGCAAGTCTGTCGCTTCCATATCTCCAAAAAAAATGATCAGTTCCTCCAAGGCGTTCACAGCTATCCTCTGTAGAAACTACCATGGCTAAACTACATTGCACAAGCTACCCCCATGCAAAAATTCACAACCACTCAAAAGTGAAGTGAAAAACCCACCTCACCCACCCTGGTTTGAGGCGTGCGCGCACATAGACATTCTGTCTTTGATGTTTTGAAGGTTTTGACTGTTTTCTCAAAAACCTCTCAACAAAACAAAACGCAAACCTAGAGCCTCTTTGTTTTGTGTCAAACGTGAAAACCGTCCTCAAAAATAAAACAGGTTTGTTTCCACGTTTTTTCATTTTTTAGTTGTTTACGCACAGGTGTGAAACACAGGAAGTGGAAGCTAAAGCACCCAACCTAATTTTGTCAACACAAAATTTTTCCGTATCTAAACAAATAAGGGGATCATCATTTCTTCGAAATGAGTTGCTCCCAAACCCTCTGGCTCCACCACTGATGACTCAACCAACTCCATCGGCTGACTGCCATCCTTCAAGCTTGGTTGTGCTGCCCTGCATGCTCGTAGCCACGGAGTCCCTCCCCACAACAGCACGTCACTAATGAGCGTTCCACTGTCCTCGTGGTAGAGGTACGTCTCTCCAGGTGACTGAATCACACTCCAACCCTTCTTGACCAACTGAGTTGTCGAAATAATGTTGTGTGATACATCCCCAATACAACAGGCCAATTTGAATGATTGAGTCTTCTTCTTTCCAGATGCCCCAGTCACAACCTGAAATGCCAAGCTTACCAAAACGTTGGCCCTCATGTGAACTGGAGTCCCATTCGCTGCATAGTAGGTTTCCAATGCTCCTGCCAAATCCTCCTGAGCCTGGCAACGATACATGCCCTCATAGTTCTGCGACAGCACCGACGTGGCAGCTCCAGAATCTAACAACCACCAAGCACCAAGTTCCCTCTGAACTTGAAACCTGTGATGAAATGAGCGGCATCATAATCGCTTCTCCAGATTCTTGCTCTTCTTCTTGAAGTCCTTCGGCTGAAACTTCATGCATCTTTCCTTTGCGACCACCTTTTCCTCGTCCAGCTTTCGCTGCAGGCTTGGCCTTGGCTGCACCTGAACCTTTCCCAGTGCTCGAAGACGGAGATGAACTTGCAGACTTCGGACTGCTGGCTTGGCAATTCGCGCCAATATGCCCGCTCTGTCCGCACTTGAAGCACTTCACACGACCCATATTCGTGCTGCAATCCTTCTGCATGTGTCCAGTCTTGCCACACTTTCGGCATTTCACTCCTGATTTTTTGTTGATTGCGGCAGTGTTGAGCCACAGCTCACTCTCTGGATCCCATTCCCACTCCTCTTCGGCTCCCTCGGCGTAGTAGTCCTGCTCATCTTCGTAGCCGCCATAGTAGCTCTCCCAGCCACCTTCGGCTTCCAAGGCGTGCATGTTCCGCCCTGCTCCCCCACCCAGCTCCTGGAACAACCTCTGCTGTTGTTCGAACTTCAGGGCTGCCGTGCGGTAGTCAGTGTAGCCCTCACCTGACGCATGCAAAACGACATAGTTCTTCACATCACTGGGCAAAGATCTCAGCAACATCAACGTCAAGTCGACCTGTTGCAAATCCAAGCCAGTCTTGTCGCAATGCTGAGGCAAGGTATCGATCAACTTCCGATACTTGGACAAACCAACGTCCATTTGTCGGACTAGATCACTGATCTGTGTAGGGCCACTCTGTGCCTTAAACGTCTTGGACATGAACTCAGACCTGAAAAATGCAGCTTCCGCTCTTGATCTCAAACTGAACTCCTTTGCAAGCAAACGCAACGCCTCAAAACCAGACGTTCCTCGCACTGCCTGAAAAGAACCATCCATACCAATTCCTTCTGAATAGGCCTGTAGGATCATATGAGCTCGTGGATACTCTGCAAACGCCTGAGTTAGGATGGCCAGCAACCTGGCACTACGAAGTTGCTGTGCAGGTTTCAGATTCGTCATGTGCAGTTCGTGCGGCCAACTCAGTGCACTTTCAAGCTCCCACCCAAACGTGTCACTTGCCAATGCTACTTTGAAACTGACAACCAAAAGTGCAAACAACACAAGTCGCCCAGTGCTGCCTTTTGTTGCCACATGCTAGATGTCGCTTGAGCCACCGGGCACGGTGGAAGACAGTTGGTGTCACATGTGATGGCTGGACAGCTGGATTGATCAGTCGGCAGGCTTGGTTTGATACTTACTTTCACACCCATTATGTTTTTCTGGCGTGAGATCAATCCAGAGCCCTTCCATCACCTGAGACAAAGTGCCGGGACGCATCGCCTTGGTTAGGCTGTCCGCGGCCATCTTTTCTGTGCATAGCCAGTGAAGCTTTGTCGTGGCTTCTGCTGGCAATTTGTCGGTGATCAGTGGATCACCTGTTTCTTCCTGCAGCTTTCGCCAGATTTGCTGGCGGATCCCTGTTAGATCTATCGCCAGTCTTTTGTCACTGGTCGAATGAAGACCCGGCTGGTTGACGTACTCCTCCAAGCTCCGGCAGTCTGTGAAGAGGTCCACATGGATGTAGTCCATCGCTTCCACCTGCCATGACTTGTCATACCGATGGTGTTCTCGGCGTAGTCCATGGAGTACCATCCGTAGATGTTCACATTCTTCCATTCCAGCCAACAGCGAAAGGGTCTCAGCTTGGAGAGTGCTGCGGCAGACTCTCTTGACCGTTGTGCTGTGCCAATCAAGCAACAGCAGTGGTCCCTGACAAGAAGTCTTGAAGTCAGGACCACTCAGGCATAGGAGTCTTCCGCTTTGGCTCCTAAATCCTGAGGTCTTTCCAGCTTCATTCACCTCAGCATCATTTGCAAAGCTAGCATCTTGTAGTCCCACGATCGCCGCCTTGTCAAAGTCAAAGGCCTTGAGCGGGTAGTGCAAGCCAACATTCTTGGATGCCCTGGCAATGGCGATCACCTTGTTCGCAAATGCCACATCTCCATATGTCGCCTGACTGACACGCGACTGCAGGTAGTTCACTGAGTAGGCGAGGTCAGGGCGGCAAACCCTTGCCAACCAAGCCAGTGAACCAATCACTGAGCGAAGCTGCAGTCGATAGCTTTCAGTGACTGCCCCTTGTTTGTTCTTTCTTTCAGCTGTGCTCATATAGATCGGCTTGACTCGATCTATGAGACTTGGGCAAGTCACATGCACGCCTGTGGAGTCCTTGACGATCTGGCGTCCGCAGTACTTGAAGTCATTCTTCTCCACCTTGCCGAACTTGTAGATCTTGATAATCTCCTGCATCTTTTCCTCCATGAGCTTCCCGCCAGTCCATAGGATGTCATCCACGTGTACAATCGCTAGTCCAGCGATTCCACCATTCTCATCATTGAGCACGAACGCAGCTTGTTCATGAGGTACAGGTCGTAGTCCAACCTTCATCGTTGTCGTGCGCAGGTTCTTGTACCATCCTCGAGGTCCATCTTTGGTGCCATAGACGGTCGTTGAGACCACATAGTATTCTCCTTGATCTTCTTCAGGTAAACCTTTTGGCATCTTCAAAACCAAAATGCGGTCCATGGCTGAACCTTGAAGAAAGGCCGCAGAGATGTCGCCGGCCCAGAGATCAACGTCTCTGCATGCTGCCATTGTCAACACTGTTGACAGCATGAGCTGACTGCATGTTGGTGAGTCAGTTCTCATCCGGCTGGCATCTTCCAAATCACCTCGCACAACGATGCGGGACTTCATCACAGGTTCTTGTCCCACTTCTGCTTTGTCAACTTCGACCCATCTCGTTGGGATGACCTTCAGCTCAGGGTGTTCCTTCTTCATCTGCTGTAGTTCAGCTTCTGAAATCCACTTCCCATTGGTGTAGGTCTTCCAATTGTTCCATTCTTTCAGTCGTGATGCGTCGAGCTTCTTCTGGATCTCGGGCTCCTGTTTGTCATAGATCACCTCTCTGCCTGCTCCGGTCTTTTGATTGCGCTTCGCATACTTCTTCACCTTCGTGGTCACCTTCTTGTCTCCTCTGGTCGCGACAAAGGCGAACTGCTTGTCCTCCTTGTAGGCCACGTAGGATCTGGGATGTCCATCAAGACGTCCAGGATCGCGAAGTGCCTCGTTCAATGTGCCTGCTGGTACTTGATGATGTTGTTGATGTTGAACAGGTAGAGCAGAAGGTTGAGGTAGTCCAGGAGGTAGTCCAGGTGCTGCATTGGAAGTTGAGGTCACTTCAGACATAGTAGTCTCCGGGCTCACCTCATTCTCCGGTTGGCCGCTCGTGTCGCTGGTCGATAGGCTGGGCACCAAATCATCATCATCTAATCCAGGTGGTGTAAACACCTCAAAATCTGGATCTGGAGATGGTTCCGGTAGTTGTGGAAGTTGTGGTGCTCCATGATCAGCGGTTCCATCAGCAAATCCTCCTGGGGTAGCAGCCATTCCAGGTGGTGCTGGTTGTTCTTGTCCAGGAGCTTCCAATGGCATCACAGTCGGGGCATCGGTCACATCCACATAGGGTGCTTGTCCATCATATCTCGGCCGCAAATGCCTCGCTTCATCACCATCTCTTGAAAACGGTACTTGCTCCATTGGATTGTCCTCCTCTTCATCTGGCGATATCAACTGATATCTTCTCTTCCTGATCGGGCGTTGCTCCAGGATGTTCTTCTTGAAGATCTCCTCGGATGAAGATGGTCTGCACGATGTTTCTGCCACCAAAATGGTCACACCGCCATGGACCAACCACAGTGAGGCACGTCCTTCATATGCCAGGACGCGTGCCGGTCCATACCACTTTCCTTTTCTCTCAAAATTGACCATGTTGCCCACACGATATGGTCCCCTGATAGGGGCAGCTTTGCGCAGCATCGCTTTTCTGATCTTCTGGGAGCTGTCTACCTGCATGAAAGCTTCCTTTGCGGCTTGACGAATGAGCAGCTGAATCATAAATGATTCTTGTGGGGTCTTCTCCTCCTCCATGTCAACCAAGTTCTGGTGTAGCCCGTATTGCCTTTCTCCATCATGGCTAACCAAGCTGCTCCAATCAGTTGGTGTGTGTCCTAAGACCCACTGTGCAGGACTGAAACCTCCCAGGTTAATCGTCACATTTTTCACACGCGATGCTTCGGCACACAAGGCGGACATCGCTTCAGCACCGGCCAATTGTCTATTGTGAATGGCCTTCTTCATGATGGCCTTCAGCAAACCACCATGTCGTTCTCCGAGGCCAAGTTGGTGCGGTGCTTGTGCACCAATTCTTCTGATGTCCACGCCATGTGCCAGAAGTAGCCCTCGAACTTTTCCAGAATTGTGAACTCCTTGATCAGTAACCACAGCTCCCGGTGCACCAAATGGTGTGAACCAAGATTGGTTCATGGCCTCAGCACAAATCTTTGAAGACGGTGTTCCTTCAGATCCAAGTCTGACTGCGATCTGGTAGTGCGTGGCCACATCCACCATACTCAGCACCGTGTGTCGAGCTTCCATGGCATCATGGATTTCGAAGACGTCAATCGACACCTCCTTGTTGAACTGCATCTGGTGGGGCTCCTTCATGGGCTTGACAACTCGTGGTCGATCTTGATTCTTAATCTCATCACAACTCGCATCTGAAGTACCTGGCTGCTTGAATGACTCGTCTGTCACAGCCAGATGCTCGCAACATGCGAATGAGGGCTTCCGTTGAGCAATGGCCCATCATCGCATGCAGTCTCCTCAAATTTAAGCCACTCGTTGGTCCTTGCTGATCTTCAGCCAGTTGTCTCTTCTCACCTTCTCTTTGTACGCCACGATCTCGTCTGTGTTGTCCACGTACTTCTCCTCATAGTCTTCTTCTCTGTCCAGCTCCTCCAGGTTGATCCGACGCCGTTTCACAGGCATCTCCTCAGCGTCATCAGGTCCATGAATTCCATCAAGTGGACCCATTTCTTCTTGTTCTTCTTGTGCGGCTTCAGTCGCAAAAGCAAGTTGCACCACTTGACTTTTCATCTCCTCAACCGCACCCATGATTATGGAGAAGCATAGGCTCTCAGGCCACTGCTCAGCCTTCTTCGTTCTCGATCCTCCTTCAAGTCGTTGATGTAGATGTTGCCCATCACAACGTAGTTGAAGGAGCTCTTTCATCTTGCGAGATGAGAGCAGGAGTCCTGTAGCCTTCTGGACTGGTAGACTTGTCTCCTCATCCATGAGGCCATACATGCATTGGTCAATCCTCACCAGCTCCAGGGGCTCGTCCGTGATGGAGTTGTAGACAGGCTCCGTGAAGAGGTCCTCCACACAACGCAATCGCCATAGAAGCGATGGCCATGGGTTTTCAGCCAGCACTTCACGGCCTTTTGCCAATCTCGCTCTGACGATCTTGGCTACCCACTGAAGAACAGGGTACCATTCTTTGCGCTGCTGGATGATCTTCTCCCTGGTGTTTTCGTCTCGGGCCATGTTGATGTACTGCCAACTGCTCCAAGGTCCACATACTGGGGCAAGTGTGAGCAAGAAAGGGTCTTCGTCCTCAATCAATTTCTCAAGGTGATCTCTGTTCGCCTTTTTCAAGAGATTGTATCCCTGCAGAACCCAAAGTTGCCATATACACAACTTTAGGATCAAAGTTGTCTAAGATATAGCATATTATCATATAAAACGACTTTGGCTCTCGGATGCATCCGACATTGGATATTCATGGTTTTTGTGGTGTGCATCCGATCTCGATTTGGAATTTGTCGGGTCACGCCGAGAATTCCTCGGATAATTGTCGGATATCCGATAATACTGGAATACTGTCCGAGAATTCTTGGAGAACATGTTGTCGGATGCAGCTGCAGTATTGTCGGATATCCGATAATATTGGATCCTGTCCGCGATCTTATAAAATGCAAGAAATATTGTCGGAATTCCGACATTACAATCTCCGAATTGTCGGATTTCCGACAAGAGATAATTTGTCGGATGCCCGACAAAAATCTCGTGCCCGATCCCGATCGGTTTACACTACTGTGACTTGATGGCGCTTGATCTTTTCAGCACCATTTGCGCATTTAAGAAAAAGATGGTCGAGCAACATGGCTGTTATATATGCTTTCCCCTTCTAGGTATGAATAGTCCATGTTGCTCGCCACATATTATAGGATTGATTGTGAATTAACTATATCTATTTTTTATTATAGTTCCAAAACATAAAAAACTATCACAACTGTAACATGTATACCCACATGGCCCCCATGCATCAGGAGGACAAACGGCATTGAACCCCCAAAGATTTCTTTTGGGTATGTGGAAACATTTAAGAGCTCTAGAGCGGATCCCCATGGCGAAAATTTGCCATACTTAGAAATTATAGTGGCAGGGACAAACCATTCAGAACTACAGCGGGCATGCATGTGATGTGTTCTGCGGTCTATTGCCCGCTCTCGTCGCGCAGCATATGGGGCGGGGGTGTGCCCTATATATATATAGGCGGCAGTGCAAATAGCAGCAGCAAGTTTACATGACCAAAAAGGCTTTCAATTTCACAGTCTGAGATGAGATGATATACTTTTGCATCGTCTGTTTTGGTAGTAATGTCTGCCTTCACTCATTCATTTTTCGCTTTCAATTGGTGTCAGCATAGTTTCCCAGCGGGCGCTCCGCTACCATGGCTGCTGGCATGGGGCTAGAATAGCCATGCAAGGCCGGCCACTCTTTCCAAAAATACCACCAGTCATGCAAGGGGACACTGTAGGTTGCTAGAAGCTGCTGGCATGGCAGGTCATGCCGTGCGCCTTCCTTTTGATGATGTCAAATTGTACACAGGACTGCCTGTGCAAACTGCGCGCATTATTCACTTTGAAAACCTACAAGGTCCTGTTTCCAATATCTCATATATCATATAGGATATTTTCAACAGCAGGGTTTCCCACCAAAAGATAATTGTTTGGAGTTTCTTTTGACATTCTACGCGTGGTATACACCAAACCAAACCAATGGGGATATGAACAAGATGATAGTGATTTCAAATTGGAACCTGGGTACAAATTGGAACCTGGGTAAAAAAAACGAGTTTTGATTGCCAAACTGCCCCTATATGTTATACCCCTAATGTCCCAAAAAATCCTCCTATGTTTTGCCCGTGAGGATGAGAAGTTGCACCCGAAGCAGGTGCCGTCCTACCCACACAGCCCGGGGTTTGGAAGGGTCATGTAATATGGCAAACCCAGTAACATATAAACCAGCATATTCTAAGTACACAGTATTATTAGCCAGGGAAAATAATACATACCTGAAATGTTCTTACTGGGTTTACCATATTGTAGTGGATCAATGTGAACCAAACCAGGTTTCCAACTTGTGGCACCGTTTCTTTGTGATTGTATTGGCATATGATTTCCCAAAAATATTTCAGTATAAAATATAATGGATAGAATTGCATTAAACCTTCCACAGTCAGGTTCGCGCAGTTGCATGGGCCCCCCCAAAAAAATGAGATTATTTGCAGCCCTTTTTGTACAAGAGTTTCACCAGATTTCCAGAGAGATATATATCTTTGTTAGCCATGGGTGCCAGCCGTGTGCGGAAGGTGGACAAGCCCAAGAAAGTGACCAAGAAAAACAAACGTAGTGGGGGAAAGGATAAGAAGCCAACCAAGCCTCCCAGATGCCCTGCCGCAGAGCGGCCTGCTTTGTTCCGGTGTCCTTTCAGTGTTTCCCCGAAGCTGCATCCGAAGTTTGCGGCGATGCTTCTCGATTGCACATGCTCTGGAAAACAATCCTGGAGTGACCATTAAGCAACAAAACATTTTTGATAGGGACAAGAGCTTTGAGCATGTGAAACCATTTTGAAGCCATCATCCCATTCAACTACTAAACGGTTTTGAGATTTCCTTCATGGTTTGATGGTTGCCTGCAGCAACCATGCCCTGCCACCACACAGCATGTAGGGTTCCCTTTTGCCCATGGATTTTAATTTCTATCTGAAACAATATGGATGTTGTCCTTCCAAAATGCTGTCATTCCTGGTCAGTTGAAGGAAAGTAGTCACCAAGCAGTGAAAAGCAGCAGTGAAACGTGTTGGCGCGCATGCAGGGCACTGCACAGTTCGGTCAAAATTTAATAGATCCAACATGGTCCAACAATTAGGGACATGGTCCAACAATTAGGCCCGTCTTGTTTTTCTACATGACAGGACCCTGCTACTTCCCAATCTCAGCAGCTCTCAGGTTGCAGATCCTCATATGCGCTGGGCTGCCGTTTTCACTGCTGGCCATGACCGAGAAAACCATGCAACACATGGGCAAGCCAGAGTTGGTGACTTGGGTTCCAAGATTTGGGTTACTCGTAGGGATCCATCCAAATTCCATCAACTCAATTTGGTCTAAAATCAAGTCTTTGTCAGATCGATGTCACAAGAAATCTGAATCACCGAAACAAAATTCTATCACGTGAGTCGTTTTGATGATTGATGTGTTTCAACCCAAACTTGAGGATCTGGACTGCGCAGAGCTCTTTGCGGGAGTCAAATCTGTGGCGAAGGGATTCCAGCCAGAAACTTAATCTACTTGGTGTGACATGGGCTCCAGCCTTGCACATTGGAAACCACTGCATGCGGTAAACCCAAAGAGAACCCCATGCCTAAGTTATACATGTTGTGAGTTATAGATTATAGGTTGTAACGGTTTGAAGTACAAACAAAATCATAAAGTTGTTCTTGGGCTCACTGCTAAGAGATACAAAAACATCAATAGCATATCATGGGGCGTGAATCTCAGGTACTATGGCCTGGGTGCATCCACCTTTGAGATCAATGACGATCCAATCTACCAGGATATGTTGAGTCCAATGGGATTCTGTTTTGCCCTGTCACTTTGCGTTTGCCTCTTTAAGCAGGCGCCGCATGACGTTAGTTTTGCACATCAAATTGTAATGGAAACACATCAAAATTATTTCCCATCTAAAATAGATAAATAGTTTCATCCATGTACCTTTACACACTTCCCCATGTCAGTGCTGACCATCCCAGTCCTTTCAGGCAAGGTAGGCTTCACTTTAGCTGAGCGCACTCCTGCGGCAGGCCGGGCTTGCGTTTTTAGCACCGGTATGTTCGAGCTGGGTATGGATAAATCGGTAACTGGGCAGCACATAAAACAATCTAAAAATCACACAAAGAGCACCGATCCAATTTATTTGGGCCAGGGAATCCCTGGTTTCTCATTCAGGCATACTAGTGGCAGATCAGCTGAAGCGCCACTTGGCCGGTATGTGCAATGCCCAACAGTGCAAGATGCGATGCTAGACAGCATATAGTTTGGGATCGGAGGGTCCTTCTGCAATCTTTCAACCGTAAATAAAACATCAACATTCTGGAGTATGCCAAAGAATTGAGAACCATCAATACATTTGTTTTTGAATTTCTTTATGAAACGCCAGAAGAGTGCCAAATACAGAAGAATGTCTGGACTGAAAAACCAGAGTCCTAAACTGTATGAAGCGCTGCTGATCTCTTTGATGCAAACATTTAGGCTTTCCAGGTGTTTGATTGGAACCGTGGGTTGCTGCGTGCTTCGTGTAAAGTAGTCATGACAACAGACGGTGGTTCCTCGCCGTGCTCGGAAACCATTGAGCACGTGGAGCTCCTGCAAGAGATGGGGGCTTCTATGCTCAGTGAGATGTCAGAAGATCACAAGGAACCTCTCGGAATTGATGTGCTCATGAAGGATTATAAAGGGTTCATCGGTAATTTTATGTTCATTGGATGGTCATGGTCATGTTTGACAAACATATGGAATTCGTGATGTACTGTTTGGGTTCCAACATCGTTGGTCTCGCATGGTGGGATGACCCCATCAATGTTTCTCACCTACAGGAGGAGTGCATCGTGGGTCTGCATGAGATCCCTAGTCAGTCGATCCTGCTGGGTGACTTTGAACATGATTCCGAACACCAACTGCTGTCACCTGGTGAAAGTAAAGTCCGGCGTCAATTACCAAAATGAATATATGTTCCTATCCCATCTTATCACCAGCCATCTAAGGTCCAGGAATTTCTGGTGCGTATCGGTGCTGCTTGAGTTTGAACCTTTTCGCCACCGCTGCCCAACTAAGCCAGAGCTTAATGTTGTGTGGCGGGCATTCGACCACAAAGCGAAGGCACTTGTTTGGATCGTTTCTTTCGTATCAAGATTATGTTGATTTTGGATCTGGCGGTGTCACCATGTGTCCCCCGATGTCACCATGTTTTATTTCCATTTCCCAAAAAAAGAACCCTTCTCCTGACTCCAGGGTTTGGCGCTTCGACCTCATGGCGGCCTCGATTCAGAGGGTGTTTTGGACTCTCTGGTGAAGCAGACCCGTGTGCTTTGGTCGTCAATCCGCAGGCTGGGGGCTGCATTAGAAAGGCATGATGACATTACCTCAAGTCATGGGATATCTTTGATTGTCATGCCAGTTTCTACATGATTTATAGCATGCAAGCAAAAAGCATCTCTCTTTGCCATATTCGTGAACAAGGTTTCGTACCGACATATATACCCCACATCAGCGAACATATGTGTAAATCTAAATAAATAATTGAATACATATATATATGATATGTTGATGAGGGGGTATATTATATTCCATATGAAGTATATATATATATACACCTGATCTTGCAAAAAAACTTTGAAACGCCTCTGGCAGTCTCTGGCGCAACAGCCCCACGAAGTCTCGCTTCCCCTACATCCAGACATTGAAGGATCTCATGCAAGCTCGAGAACCCCGGCAGCATAGGAAGTGGAGCTGTCAAATAGTCTGGCCTTGGTGATGTCTCTTACAAAAGTCTCGCGAACACAGTACCATACATATAGATTGAATTTCAGTATAACCATATAAACAACAATGATGTAACTTTCAATGGATTTCCCAATCGTCCAAGCCATGAAACCTAGGAGCCAACTCCCGAATCTGAGATGATGATCTCGCCGGACAAGGACCCTATTCCAACTGTGAGACAACACGAGACAATAGTTGGAGTTTCTTGCATACTGCCACAAATAGGGATAGTATTAAACGTAAGTTATTTTTTCTCTGCATCCATCCCATTCCAGGACACTCCCAAGGGTGAAGCTCGTGATGACAATGATGATGATGATGATGATGAGTCGGAAGGCTCGAGTCTGAATTCCGAAGAGTTGGACCATGTATGGGAAAAGGTTTCTTGGCCCAGCCCAAACAACAAATATTTCTAAACATGTCCAAACAGAACCCCAAAACAAATATTTCTAAACATGTCCAAACAGAACCCCAAAAAATATTTCTTCCAAACCTGCATTCACCCCAGCTTGCAGCCGATTTGTCTAGGTTCTGGACAATTTCGAGCCTCCCATGTGGCCTGACAATGACACGCAGGAACTTGATGATGAGGAATATGCAGGTGACACTTTCCAGGAGGAAGAGGAGGAAGCTAAGTCCACACTAGGTGAAGAAGAAGAAGATCAGGGGGCTGATAGCCAGGTTGTCAGCGCGGAGATCAAGGATTCCTTGCGTTTGAATGAATTGCTCATGGATATTCTCAACAGTAACCATGAGGGACCCGATGAGTCTGACAATGAGTCCAAGGTGAGTTTGGCCTCCACGATTCCTTTGGGCCCAGTTTGGGATGATGGTGTGCCTGAAGAGGCAGTCCCTGGAATCCTTGCAAGGCATGGTCTCCAGGCAGAGCCTCAGCCGGACAAGGAGGAGCAGCACATTGCCAAAGCGAAGAAGGAGCTCAGCATGTCTGTGCCATGGCAAAACACATCAGGGCATCATCGAATGTTTTAAAGTTAACATAGATGTGGCATTGAAATTCAAAAATCAATGGGGATCAATGGGGCAAAGGACTCATAAATTACTAGTTGTATCTAGTGTATAGTCAAGAAAATACAATATCCGGGATTCCATGCAGTGACACCACATCCAAGGCGCCAAAAGGCTTGAAGCGTGCAAAGTCCCAGATTTGGGAAACACCCATTCCAGCTGTGGATGTGAAGACTCAAGGTGGGGTCAATGGAAAAAATATCCCAACTTTCCTCTGTGGGTTAGATCTCAAACCTTCGACCTGTGACCTATATATAACCTATAGTTTATTAGAGCCGCAGAATGCAGGAGGCAAGACGAAAAGGAAGAAGAGCAAGAGCCGAAGTGCCAGCCGCAAAGGAAGGGCATCCAAATCTGCAAAGGGCGAAGCATGTGGGAGACATAGATTTGGCATAGCTTCATACATGGGTGCAACCAATCCATGAACCCAGCAGTAAACTTAATGTTTGGGAATCCAAGAGCCAAGCCACTTGTTTTAGGTGCGGCTGACCCAAAGCCTGCGGAAGATTCCCAAACTGTTCTGGAAAGCTTCCTTCCCGAGTACCAAGAGCTTATCTATCTTCTGCCGGCCGAGTTCCATCCCACATCAACCCGGCATGGCCAGCACTCGTTCACAACGTGGCTCAACAAAAATGTCTCCACAGATATAAAAGGTGTTCAAAGAGGTGTGTGTATATATATATATAGAGATATAAAATCTTTACAATTGCAAATGATGATCTCTTCAAATCTGATGGGGGTGGCATCCCTATATATATATATTTATATTTATAATATATACATATATATATATGTATTTGTATATATATATTTATGATGTCTTGCTTATATAGCCCAGTGCCTGCTGGATCTAAGGGTGGTGCAGGGCAAAGCTCGGGTGGAGATCTTGCTTCGGCAGCGGGCCTTCAAGCCGAAGAGCGACATCAATGGGATCCCGCTGAAATCATCTCAGAACCCGGGCTTCTTTGGGTGTGACTCAAAATAAGATGCCCCAAATCCTTTGTTGTATCCCAAACCTAGATATAATAAACCGTGGTATCACGAGTTGCCTATTCAAACTGCTTCTTTGGGCCCCAGGAGTGAGCGACCTATCGTGTGGGATGAATCCCAGAGAAAATCATTATATACACACTTGAACACATGTGTATATATATATACATATGAGTGAAGGTACATATGTATACAAATATATATATATATTTATACAGCTACCAATAAACGAATGTGTATATATATATACATATGTACATACATACATGCATACATCTGCTCATTTTCCACTAAGTCATAAAAACGTGGGTAAAATGTGGCAAAAACAGTGTATTCCTGAGACTTGTGGGGGCCTTTTTCGGTGAACCAATACATACATACATACATACATACATACACACACATACACGCATACACACACACATAAATACATTCATACGCACAGACATACATAATACATACATGTTTCAACATTGACAGTACACATATACATAGATATACATGTAAAACACATATACACATAAACAAAGTGGCACAAAACACAATCATCCACATAGATATGCTACAGCATTTGCACATACACATTTACAGACATTTACTTACACACAGACAAATTTCAACATATATACATGCATATGCACACACACAGACACATACATGCATGCATGCATGCATGCATGCATCCATCCATCCATCCATCCATAGATACATACATACATACATACAAACAAATGAACAAACAAACGAACAAACAAACAAACATACATACATACATACATACAAACATACATACATACATACATACAAAGATACAAAGATACATACAAAGATACATACATTTTTTGACACAAAAGAAATAGGTACAACTATAATGTAGTTGTACCTATTTATTTTGCGTTCAAACCATGCATGCATGCATGCATACATACATACATACATACACACATACATACATTTACACATATATACATACATACATACATACATACATACGTACATACATACATACATACCTGCGTACATACGGACGTACATACATACCATATGTACGACATATATATTATGTATTTATATAAAAAGAAATATATGCCTAGCTGCCTGGCCGGCTCAGGATTTCCTTCCAAGATGATATCGAGGAAGCTACCAAAACCGTGTTCAAGGCTATCGGGGCTGAGGCTCAGGATTAGAAAGAGTTCTGGTACTCAAATATGTCCTGCCACCTGGGCAGTCTACTTAGTATACTTTGCGCACATGATGGGCTTTTGGGGAGGATCATGTTGATCTGTCCGAGGGAGTGCCGAATGCTTGATTCCTGCGTTAGTGGTACCAACCATGTGTTTCAAACATGTTAGACTATTAGAATCTTGAAGATGGATTCAGTGGTGTTCTGGGGGGTCAAGCAGCTGGCTGATGTTTATGGGCTAAAAGCCTCCAACAGTTTCGGGGAAGCAATTTCAAGATTGCGGCGAGGAAAAAATGAGTTCTCCTTACTGAATCATTTCCAAATTGTAGAATCAAACCAATGGAATTGTACATCTGCCATCCTAAGGAATCACATGGTTGGCCGCTGTATGGCATGTCTGATGATGATGTGCTCCCTCGGCCTACCATTCATACTGGAGCAGCCGAGTACAAGTGTGATGGAATACCACCCATGTTTCCAATTTCTGGCACAACGCTTCAAGATATATCGAGCAACTTTGGCTTAAAATAACTAAACAGGAACTGTTTCTGTTCAAAGATCTGATCTACTGTAATGTATTTTGATTTGCCCTCGCTCTCCAATTTGCCCAGGGGAAACCAAATTGAGGTATTTATTTGGATGGGAAGTTATGGAGGTTGCAGCCACTTGGTAGAACTGAGGGTTCCGGCTTGGTGGTTGTCCAGCATGGCAGTTTCGGCCTCATTCGGATGTGAACATGAGCACTGCTACCCACTATAGGTCCGAAGGGGACATGGCTCTATAGCAATGTCGAAGCTTTGATCAAAGACCTATACTTGCCACTTTGCGACAAGAAATGGGGAGCAAAGATGGTGCGAAGGCCTGTTGAATTTGGCACACTAACACATAACAGTACCAAGATGTCACAACCATACCAATTGGTATAACCCCATACCATCTCTTATGCAGGTATCAGGATGGAAGTGGAGTAAATCGAGTGTGTGGAGATGCTGACCTGAAGCGAAGCCAGCACTACCCAGTTCTCTTTGGCCGTACCATTGCTGAAACCTACATGCGAGAATGTTCTCAAATCAAAGCATCGGGATATATGCTCAGGCCAGATAAACCCAGTTCAGTTGTGTCTTCTTGGGGGCCTAAAAATAATTATATAGGTACATACGTATAGAATCTGTAAATTTATGTTATGTACTATATATATATATGTAATTGTAATGTGATATATATATAT
Organism: Cladocopium goreaui; assembly: GCA_947184155.2. Lineage (NCBI taxonomy): Eukaryota > Dinophyceae > Suessiales > Symbiodiniaceae > Cladocopium > Cladocopium goreaui. The sequence continues at coordinate 277,181 of CAMXCT020006505.1, forward strand.
ATATACGTATGTTATGTTAAAAACATATATATCGTATATGCTATATGTATTTAATATGAATATATATATACATATATATACATACATATATATATATATTTATTTACATATATATATATATATGTAATCACTGGGCCACCCTGCGCCAGGACCAATCTGCTTGACAACCCCAAAAAGGAGATGCGAGACACCTGGCAGCAATTTGTTAGATTCACGGTTCACGGTTTCACGGGTTCACGATTTCACGGGCTCACAAGTCCCAATTCACGTATCATATGGCTATATATACTGAAGTATAGTCTTAAAAAAAAACCATTGAGCTCGATCGATCCATCATCTTAAGATTTGACAGCCCTAGGATATTGGATGGGTGAAGCATGCGAACCTGCGCCCAGTGTTCGCTTCGCTATGTGAAATCTGAGGAGTACATAGCCCGGTGAAACAACTGTTTTGCAGCAGTTGATGATGCACCATGCATCATTTGCCAAATTTGAACAAATTGGAAATTCCCAGCACAACCCGTGAACCGTGAAAAAACCGTGAAAACCCCGTGAAATCCCGTGATATTTCATGGGTTATGAACCTAGCTATTTTTGAGTGGTTTTGGGGTGTGCTGGCCCGTTGCCAACCGTACTTTCAGGGGGTTGAACCAGTCAAAAATGGATTTCAGCTTAAAGTTTGCATGTGATGAGCAGCAGTTCTGCAAACAATTGTGTACTGTATGAGTTGAGTTGTGATTTGATCCCATGAGACTACATTTTTACATCATTTTACATTGTATCTAATGCAGTCATTCGGCTTTAGCTTCGCGATAAAGGGCTACAATGGCTCCTGATAAGAGACTTAGAGGGAAAACACCAGACCCTGCCCGGAGGCATAAGAGCCCCGATGCAAAGGCTTTGCGGAAAGCAGAGCTACATGTGAAGTCAAAGAAACCCAGTGGGGGGTCTGCTGAATCGGCATCAAAAGAAACTACCCGGAGGGCATTGACCTTTGATGAAACCCCTAAGGTGCATAGTATTGTTGCCGAACATGATGCAGGAGACCGCCGCCCAGGTAATTCGGTGGCCAAGCCTGAGCCCAGGAAAAAAGCCAAAGGTGATCGCATGAGCTCTTCCGAAGCTGACAAGATCCTGGCAAAGTTCGTGAAAGACCAGGATACATGGTGACCATGGGTGAAGAAAAGTTGGGTGGGTGTGTTTATAATTGTTTGTATATAGGTAACGTACCCAAATCTCATTATCCACATGATCCAACATATGTATTTACATATATATATATATGAAAAACACATGTGATCATATTAAAGTTTGTGACCCCAACTTCTTGTGTGCACAGGAGGCCAAAGATGCTGCAGCTTCTGCATCGGAGAGTGAAGGTTCTCAGGCTCCCTATTTCATATACCGGGGCAGCTGTTCATACAAGCAAATATATGATCAATAAATATATATATATAAATATCAATAGATATTATCAATATATATATATATATATTACCAATATTTTCATCATGTTATATATTTATATACAGTATATGCATGTGTTTGTATATACAGACACAGACATGTATGTATGTATGTATGTCTGTCTGTATGTATGTATGTATGTGTGTATGTATGTATGTATGCATGTATGTCTGTATGTATGTATGTATGTATGCATGTATGTATGTATGTATGTATGTACTTATTCATTGCTCACCTTTTTGCAAGCAAAGGGTCTCTACATGCAACACATGTTCATTTCCGGCAGCTCGCAGGTTCAGGATGACAGCGCCAGCTCTGATGGTTCTGGCTGTGAAAGCACAGATGAAGGACCAAAGGGCAATGCAGGCACTGAAAAAAACAGTTCAAAGAATGCAGGCAAGACTGCCGCAAAAAGCAAAGGCTCAACTGTTGAGGTTGCAAAGGCTCCAAAGAGTTCCAAGACGTCCAAGACTGAGAAGAAGAAGAAGAAGGACCAGGAGCCAGATAAAGAAAGAGTAAAGACGACCAAGGGCAGCAAGGACAAAGAGAGGAAAGAGGAGTCTGAAAAGGAGGCTTCTGATGATGAAGAGGAAGAAAGCGTCTCTTCTGAGTCAGAAGCAGAGGAGGCCCACCGGAATCAGCCTGACAGTTTCGTGCAGAATGCCAGTTACCCCAAAACAGATGTTCGGAGGTGGACAGTAAAGGGACCAATCTGGCCTTACCTTGCCCGAAAGGAGAAGGAAGAAGAAGAATTCGAAAGTGAGGACAGCGGCTCAGAGAAATCTGATGCCGAAGAGCAATCCGAAGATGATCAAGAGGAGAAAGATGAGGGAGATGAGGGAGATGAGGGAGATGAGAACGACAAGGATGAATCTGAGGAGTCCAAGAGCGGATCTGAGAGTTCTGAAGACGAGGAGAGTGAAAGCGAAGACAAAGATGACAATGTAGATGTAGAGAGTGAGGAGGAGAAGGAGCCGCCCCAGACCAAGGGAAGTAAGAAGGCAGAGAAGAAAACAACAAAGAAAGAAGATGAGAGCAAGACCAAGGTCACGAAGCAGAAGCAGAGAGGTGAGAAGGAGCCAACGACAGAGAAGAAAGATGAGAACGCAGGGAATGCAAAGGGCAAGCCACAGAAGGCAAAAGGCAAGTCAGAGAAGAAGACAGATGAGGAGCCAGAGAAGACGACCAAGACAGAAGACGGCCGGAAGAAGAGAAAACAAGAAACCTCAGAGAGTGGTGCTTCTTCTGACAAGGTCCAAAAGAAAGCAAAAGGACCTAGCTCGGAGAACTTGGAGAAGGTGAAGAAGGTGCAGAAGGTGGAGAAGGAAGCGGGAAAGACAACGAAGGAGCAGGGTGAAGACACAGGCCGGCAGGCCAAAAAGAAGAGAAAAGCTGAGAAGGAGGATGCAGAGAGACATGAAAAGAAGATAAAGGACCAGGCGGGTTTGGCCATTGTGGCCACTGACCAGCCCACAAGCATCATCAAGAAGCAAGTTGGAGAGAAGCCCGCAGAAGATGAAGGATCAGAGGTCGAGAAGAAACTTGCTGATGCGGAGAAAAACATGAAGATCAACAGCACCACGCACAGAAAGATGTGGATGAAATTTCTGAGGTTCCGAAAAAACAAAAAAAAGATGCGACTGTGCCCTTCCCAAATGGTGGCTGCCTTGCAGTCTGAGGCCAGGGATGTTGTCAACCACTGAGTCAACCACACACATCATATAGCCACATAAACATGTATGTATGTATGTGTGTATGTGTGTATGTATGTATGTATGTATGTATGTAATCTAATCTAATCTAATCTAATCTACTCTACTCTACTCTATCTATCTATCTATCTATGGAGGGAGGTAGGTAGGTAGGTAGGTACAATGTGGTGATCATGATGATGATGATGATGATGATGGATGATGGATGATGGTGGATGATGATGGATGATGATGGATGATGAAAAACTAGAGCTCTATCCATAAACAAATGCATGTTTAGAGATCCAGGTTTGCCCATCGGGACAGCCATTCCTCGCCCACATGCCCTAACAATTTTCCTGTTAGTTTGGCACCCCAAAATCTGACCCCCACAACCAACTAAACATGTAGCAAACCTGTAGGAAAAAGTTTACTGAGGGTAGAGTTGTGGGGGTCAGATTTTGGGGTGCCAAACAAGCAGGAAAATTAGAAACATGCCCCAAGTACAGTATCCAAAAAAAAGACCATTGTGGCCCCCTATACATGTGAACAAGATTGAAAAAGGGCCCTCATCATGGTGATAGCTATGTTTTTTATGAGTTCATACCTCTGTCAAGTGTTTTCTTGTTAGTCGCCTATACCACAGGACCAAAGACAGAAGATCTTTGCAGACTTTGTCAAGGTGGGTGGGAACGTGGAACACCTAGTGCTCAAGTACGAAGCAGGCCTCACCGAGTCCCAGGCTTCCAATATCAAGTGGGGGTTCAGACCCGAAAAGTGGCTAGAGGATCGACATGGTGCCAAGAAGGCAAAAAAGTTGATAAATCGAAAGCTGTCTTTGGGTTTGCTCCCTGGTTGCACCATGCATCTGTCGGTCCAGCCTCAAAGGGTGACAATTTGGAAACTTTCTGCAGCATGTGTAAATGGCCTCGGCAGCCCAGGTGGATCCAAGATCCTGAACTCCCGGATGATGAAGAGGAGAAGCTGTTCTTCACCATGATCAATTTGGACATGTCCAATATCACCGAAGTGCGGCGTCTTACAAAGCTTGAGATGGAGGGATGTATCAACCAAGCTGGCTTGGACGAGTTCGTGAAGGCATTCCCAATTTCACACATTAAGTCTATAAAATGTCGATGAGATAATGCATCTTCAGCACAGACTAATTGGAAAAACTATTATGTATATATTTGTTTTACAATCGAGCAGTGTTCAGGACCCTATTCAATCATATTGGTTGACCGGGAAATGGATTATATGATAATCCCACAAGAAAAAGTGGCTAGTATCATCCCCTTTAACCATCAACAAACCAGGATGCTCACTTCTACTTTCCGGGGTTGTCTCCATCTGCTTTACCAGGCTGGTGGAGTCTTGGATCCCAATGCCCAGCTGAAGTTGTCTGACTTCACAGGGAAAGGTGGCTGTGAAAAGTTGGCAAGTGCCATGGGTTCTCTGCAACAGCCAAAGACGGGGAAGGGTCAGAGAAGGAATCAACAGCAACAAGGTGAACCAACTAAGGCCAGCGGTTTTCAACTTTCCATGTTTATGTTCAACAAACATCAATTCCCAATGTTTCCATTAATTTCCCCATCAATTCCCGATATCTCATGTTCAACAAACATCAATTCCCAATGTTTCCATTAATTTCCCCATCAATTCCCGATATCTCATGTTCAACAAACATCAATTCCCAATGTTTCCATTAATTCCCCCATCAATTCCCGATATCTCATTACCATGCAGGTTGAACCACAGACCCCGTTGCAGAAAGCCCAGCAGCTGGTGAACAAAGTTCTCAAGGACGTCAATGATTGCCGGATTCACGGCATTATATATGTTAATATAAGATTATAAAACTGGTTATGTATATATATATATAGATATACATAATATACATATACACATGCACATACATATGGTAATTGTGAGTAAACATACATATCATTATGTGTCAAAAAGAGCATGTGTAATCTCAAATGCCAATTCTCTAAACTCTAGACCTCCTCCTGTTCCATGCGGTGACTCTGAGGAACGCGGCATTCAAGCTGAAGCCGATCAAGATGTCATCGGACCTCATCAACCAACTCAGTGCAGTGGCTGTCAAGTTGGAGGAGTGCGCCACGGCATTGCAGGACTTGATCGGAAAAAAGAAGTCAAAGACGAAGCACTATGTGGGGGTCATCACTGAGGCAACCTTTTTCTAAAAGGAATTTTGAAGTCAGTCTGAATGGAGTTGCATGCTTCGTAAAATTTACTACAAGTCTGCATGATGTGAACACATGAGCACTCCTGATACATTTACAATGTGTTTCCATCTTTCACAGGTGAACAAGTACACCGAAATGGCTCGTGAGAGGTTGGAGCTGTCAAAGGCACTTTTGAGGGCCAGCGACAAAGCTAGGTCCACTCCCAAGGCCAAGGCTGCCCCAAAGGCGGCACCATCAGCTGCAGGATCAGCCAAGCCTCGCAACAATTAGCTTGGATCTTGGGCTGGATGGCCAAATTTCAAAGCTGCTAAGCCGGGTGGATGCCTATTTCAAGTGCTGGGGTATCAGCTTTAGAGCGGAGGCTGCAGGACCAAATCTTAATAAAACATTTCAATTTGATTTGACTTCCTTCCTTGATGATTTTGTTGCTAAGCTAACCGAATGTCAGAAAACATTGTTTTCATCAGGGGATGGTTTGCGAATGTGGCCTCTGCATAGCTGGGCATTTGTTTTGAGGGCGCGAGGAGAGTTTCAACAAAGGGTTTACCCAGGATCAGAATGATCGTTCGCTGCGACATTGGTGTGAACACCAATCTTGAAATCACTGTGCTTGGAAAAGGCTACTCAGGTTTAGAGTTGTGAGTTTGGCAATAAGGCTCATTTGGATCAAAGCAAAAAACCTGGTTTCTCCACCAGTCCCGCGCAGGTCAAGGTCCAGGGGCCTGACAATCAGACGCAGAGGACCATGGCGTGACCTGGGGCCAGACGTCCCATCTCGACCCATTTGTATCGATCGATACCCATCTATATCCAGCTATATCCAGATGTATCTCTATCTACCTATAGCCACAATGTATATATATATATATACAGGTATTTTTAAACCTATATTTTTATTTAATATATGTCGCTGAATTATTAATGTTTATATCAACCTATATCTATCTTTCAAAACGATCTTCTATCCAATCTCCCAATCTATCAATATTGCAACCTGTCAAACTGTCAATCTACCAGACAGTTTTTTCATTTATTTGTGCATATATATATATAGAGTTATATCTGTATATGTATCGTCCATCTATCTATATCTATCCATCTTTAGTCTCATATCTATCGATATCCATATATATATATATATATATATTTCTTTACAAGCCTTTACCTACCAGTACCAGTGTGGATTATTTTGTTTGATCAGTCTATGCGAATGCACTTCAACATCCCTACCCAGTCAGCCTGTCTACTTGTAAATCTTTACATGGCATAGCAAATCAGATAATGCATCATTGTTTCAATCCCTAGCCACTGCATTACCCATCTCTCTACTTGTAAATCTTTACATGGCATAGCAAATCAGATAATGCATCATTGTTTCAATCCCTAGCCACTGCATTACCCATCTCTAAACTTGTATCAAGTTAAGTTCAGGCTTCATTCCTGCTCTTCCAGGACAAAGCAAGAAAAGAAGACGTGATGAAAATGGCCCTCAAGGCATGCCCCAGCGGGCTTCAAAAAGTTGGTCAGTAGATAATAAATGGTTGTTACCAAACATCCAATGGGTTTCAGTACCAGGATCAACTTAGACAATGATTTCACTATTATATATATATACATATATATATATTCTCCACGGTCTCATTCAGCAGCCTTCCCACACCGAGCCGCATGCAGGTGCAAAGATTGTATCTGGCGGCAGTGGCACCGCCAAAAGGATCTTCTACAAAATGTGCAGTGGGGTGCCAACTTGGGGCCGAAATTTACCACCAAAGTCTATGTTTGGGATTCCCTAACCATTGAAAGGGTATTGCTTTCAATAATCACACGCGGGTCCCAAAAATGGTGCCACATACCAAATAATGTGTTTTGAAGTAACCATGTTTGGGATGCCCCAAATTCAAAACTATCCTTTTGTTTTTTAGGGTTTATTAGGAAGATCCCCTGGACAGGAAACATCGGTGAGAGATGGGGTGGCAGCCGCAAGGCAACTGGTTAATGATGGTTTCAGTTGTTCTCTTAGCAGCGCTTTGGCATCTTTCTCTGCTTCCCACGAGGAGCGTTCTTTCCAAAAGAAACTTCTTTTCAATTCAGGACGCATTTTATTTTGGAATCTGAAATGTTAGCATATACAACCCCATTGTCCACTGTTTGACCTTGGGAGCCGTACACATCCAAGGTGGTGCCGTGACAATTGCAAGATCCAGCCTGATCGGGTGCAGCTGTACAACCGGATGAATGGCGTGCTGTGGCCATGGGATGTTCTGGCCAATATGTGGGACAGCCCCGGTCATGTTGATTTTTTCAGTTGGATTCACGACCCTGTAGGGGAAGCAAGTCATCGTTGTGCAGAGTACTGGAACCGAGTTTCAGACCTTCCATTTTACAAGAAACTGGACATCAAGGATCCCAACAAAACAATACCATTGTCGTGGCACATGGACGGCGTGAAGGTTTACAAAACACACAAAGTTTGGGCCTATAGCCATTCGAGTGCAATCAGAAAAGGTCCATCTATCGACACCAAATCCCTTTTTCTTCTCTTTCGGGACAGTGATATGGTCAAGCCACACACGCACGATGCTGTTGCAAAGCTCATAGCTTACACTATGGATGTTCTGCAGTCAGGGGTTTTCCCATACAACGATTGTGAAGGAAATCCATTCCCACCAACTTCAAAACAAGCCCAAAGGGCAGGGTCTTACTTTGCTGGGGGTTGGTGCGCTGCATTCGCATGTTTCAAAGCCGATTTAGAGGGGCGAGTCCTGGCCCACAAATTGGCCCGGAACTGGGCGTCGGACTCCATATGTGAGCATTGCCTGGCCAGCAAGTTGCCTGAGTTCTCATACGGAGACTTCACTGATGCAGCGGCATATTGGGAGTGCATGTTTACCCACGACCAATTTTTGATGTTAAATCCCCCTGGGAGGACGTCAGAATGGGTCAATGTTCGGGGTTGGGACATCACTCGCAATTTGGATGAGCCTTGTCATTGCTTCTGATTTTTTGGTTTTGTTTTTCTTTTGATGCAAACGTAATTTTACCAAACAGATTATTTGGGTATGTTTGGGTTAATGTTCAAATATGTTTATATATATATGTATATATATATGTAAATATATATATGGGTTCATCTTCACATCAAAGTTTGGAAGTGTAGACTATAATCACAAACTGTTGGGTGGTAAATCCTTTTGTCAACATTTGTTTTGGCCTTTGTGTCTTGCTGTTGCAGGATATGCTACATACAGTCCATCAAGGTATAGCTCTTCATACAATCGCTGCATTGGTGACCCATCACTATGAAGAGGCATGCCCTGGGATAACTCTGGCACAGCTCAATGAAAAACTGACCTCTGAGGCATGGCCACACTACCGAAATTGGTGCAAAGGGAAATCGGTTGTTTGCCCAACAAGTTCACCTTTTACAACCACACGCTTTGGCAGAGAAAACTGGCAGTCTTTTCCGGAACTGGCATCATGCTACAAGGGCGCAATGGTGAAATATATGATTTTTTGGGTAGCGGAGTTTCTCAAGGAGAAGCTCAGTGAAGTTGATACAGAAAAAGCTGTTTGAGAGCATACTGTGCTTGGAGTTTGTATCAATTTCAGTACTTGCAGGAAACGAATGGCCCATGGCTAGCCCCTGATGTTGCAGCAGAGATGGCACATGCGGGCCGAACTTTCTTGCTTTTTTACCAAAAGTTGGCAGTGGAATCTAGGGCTGCCTGCCCAGACAAAAAAATGTACAAACTTGTCCCAAAGTTCCATTGCTTCCTTCACTTGTGCATTTTCACGCAGGTGACGTGTCGGAATCCCCGATATGACCACCTGTATATGGAAGAGGATTTCATGAAACACGTGGGACGGATATGCAGCAAATGCCATCCATCCACATTAGACATGGTAAGTTTGTATCGCTACCGGGCTTTGATCGAACTCGCCGCCAAAGAAAAACTGGGATCCCGAGCACTGAGGGGTAGAGGCGGACATCCATGGAGGAGAATCTAAAGTGACAATTCACCATCTACTGACAAAATGTTCTGTCCAATAGCAGTTCCTTTTCTCTTTACAAGGTGTGAAGATGGGTTAGAATGTAGGTCATACCCATGGAATATGTTTCCAGTATGTTGTTTTGAGATACAATGAAAAACTACATGAACGGTCACGGCGGGCCCTTTGCTCTACAGTTTCGAAGCGGCGAGGACGCTCTGTCACATCTTTGGCTCGTCTGAAAATATGGCACACCAAATTCCCATGGTTAAATTATTATGGTTACATTGCCATGCCCTGGTATACGTGGGAATGAGAGTGCCCCATTTTCAGACGCAGCCACCTTCAGAAACCTTCGGATATCCAGTTGGGTGGATGGTTTTGTTGTGGTGTATTATATAGATGGGCTTTAAAATCACCAAACTATCAAATATAAGCAACAATTTTCCAGGATATTTCTCTTAGAACTATACGTACATATATGGGCACAAGTGCCCTTGTTCCCATTTGTTCTATATGTAGTTTTTACGCTTATATATCTTTTGGAATATGTTGTTTGAAGAGGTGGTCACGCAGGGAGACAACACCAAACAAAGGTTTGTTCGTTCTGTTTGTGTGCTCATCAAATTTATTGGTTTACATCACCCCAAACAAGAATACATGTACATACCAAGTATTAAAACCTCATTAGTCGTGTTTTGTATTTGATTTCTAATAATAATCCCAAACAAGAAGTTTTTTGGGGGTTCACATCCGAAGCAATGTGCAGTCCTTAGGTTTAAGTTGGCGATTTGTTACTGATTATTGGGTTAAGATCACAAACATGAATTCTGAAACCCATACTGTGATTCCTTTTTACTGGGCTAGCACCCCAAACAATACATGCTATTGAACTTACATATTTTAGGGTTTATAGACGCTAAAACTGACCATGGGGATAACGGAAAACCTCCAAATTTGTGGTGGGCAGACAACGGAAAGGACAACCCACCTATTTTTTTAATGTTGGTGCAGTGGTGCATCTAGCCTTGTATGGTACCATATATGGTAGCACTATCCTGGTTTGTGTTTTTGGAGTTCCTCACAATCGTACTATGTCCAAACAAATCCTTTACTGACCAACTTTGATAATATCAAGGCTCAAGCCGCTGGCTTTGTAGCAACACTAATCTTTTTGATCATTGAGATCGCAAAATATCTTCAATACTGACATCTCAAAGGCTCTTGTGACAAGCTGAATGCATGTCCAACATCCAACAGGGCGTCATGGGAGTACAGCAAAAAACGTGAAACATGTGAATGTCTCATTTTGCCAACTTTGGCTTCCATCACACCCGAATGTGTATATGTTGCACATTTGGGTTCTCTAGGTCTGTCATCATAGGCGATGTCGATGGGCGGCGAGATGTCAAGGCCCATGTTGACAGCAAGGCAACTGAGAGTCGCCGCACCAGCGAAGATCTCCATGAGAAATGACTTACATCTCCTTGGCAGCATTCTCTTCGGCCTCTTGTACTCCGGAGACAGCGTAGACCACATAGCGCAGTCTTCTTTCTCCACGTCTTCCAGTGATTCTTGAAGGTGTTTGCGTTGCTTACGCGTCATCACCTTGACTCTGCCTTCGGTGATGGGCATATAGTCGCTGCCCCCACGGTTGATCTTGTCCATCTCGTCATTGAAGATCGTGTCCTCATACTTGGCCATGTCTTCATCCTCAGAAGTCTTGTCATTCTGTGCAACGTCCTTGAGATCAGTCTGCTCCTCGGTGACGGCAAGCACGATGTTTCCAAGACCATGTTCTCCAGGATGAAGCACGATCGAAGGCAGGCCGTTATGCATGATCAGCTCCAGCTCTTTGTCAAGAGTCCTGCTATAGATCGTCTGGTTCCCCATGTCAATCACCAGGCCCAATCGCTGTTGTGCTCCTGCGCTGAGCAACAGTGGAGCATCTGAGTTTTCAAGCTCCACTGAGGTGATTGTACCTGGGACCATCTCGTCATCCAAGCTCTTGAGGTGGATCGGAATCTCTCGTTTGCAAGCCACCATCACTCGGCCTCCAACACCCTTAAAGTTGCCGTCAGCCATCTCCGCCTTGGGGTTGAAGCCGGTCTTCTGCATGTACTTCATCATCCATCTGTCACCATGGCAGGTGTTGTTGCAACCCGTGTCGAGGACTGCCATGATGCGGTCTTCATCCACTTGTCCAGAATGTTCAGACACCATGTAGGCTCTCGAACCTGAGTGTTCTTCTTCATGTCGTCGGGCCGCATACTTGGCAAAGTCGATGATGTGGGGGTTGCTCAAAGATCCATTCTTCAGCTTTCCGATCATCGCCTTGCGGTAGTTCATCTCATTGCAGTAGACATTGGCATAGGTGCGCCCGTAGTAAGCACCTGACTGCAAGATCTTGTCATCCAGTGCACGTACATCTTCAGCTTGGCCAGGTGTCGTTGGAGAGGGTGCCACCGAAGTTGGTGTTGCTGCTGCTGGTGCTGAAGATCTTGCTGCACTGCCACTTCTTGACCTCACTGGTTGAGCTTGCTGTCGTCGAGGATCATTGGCCACTGCGCTGCGGCACCTGTCATAGATCTTGTCCAGCTGGTTGAGCGAGATCACCTGCCCCATTTCTCTCTGAACATCCACCACGTGCCTCACCAGGTCGACGATCCTGTCCACCTCATAGTCCTCCTGCGCTGTTGCCATCGCAATGGTGTCGTTGGAGCTGGCGACACAGATCCTTCTGATCTGGCACTGGCGGCTCGGGCAGTTTCTCCAGGAGACTTTTCACCTGATGCGGTGTGCCCACAAGTTTTACATCTCCACTTCCATGTGCTTCCAGTGGTGCCTCTGTAGTCACGGTCATCGTGAGGGCATTCTTTAGGAGATGTTGTCTTCATCTTCTCCGCAGGGGTGAGCTTCTCCTCATGCAAGACCATGCCGCAGTCTTTGCACTTCAGGATCCTCTTACGATCATTTGATCCATGCGTCGTGGTTCTGGCATGGATGCACTCCGTAGGTGTCGGTGTAGAAGGTGTCATCAGGCTCCCTGGCGTCTGGTCGGGGTCGATGCCGTACTTCTTGCGCAGCCTTTGTGATCTGTCATGATCATCTTCAAAGAGGTCTCTGTCCATCTCGTCCTTGGGTATGGGGCTCATCACATGTGCTGGTAGATGAGGCAATCCCTGTCGCGCCTTTGCATCCCACCTCACCAAATTGATGCGGTCGGACTCACAAAAGAGTGGATGCCCTGGCACTCGCTCATTCCACATCTCCTGATACGCATCTTGCCAATCTGGATCAGTGTGGTCATTGACAACCTCCAGGTAGTACTCCAAATAGGCCCTTCGTTCCGGTGAGCATCCCCAGGCTGAAAAGAATGGGGTCTCAGGCTCGTTGATCAGCCTCTCATGCTCGTTCAGCAGCCTCTGCATCATCTGAGGTGCCAACGGAATGTTCTCCACTGCAAAGGGTGCCACCATTTGCCACGGTTGTCCTTGTCCATCTTGTCCAGCGTGTCCATGAGGTAGACCATGTAGATCTTGTCCTTGATGTGGAACTCCGTGAGCTTGTCCTGCTTGAAGCCTCATGGGAACTTGATGAGCTCGATCTCGATGGGCTCGATCCATTTGCGCTTGGGCAATCATTGCGTCCAGCATCTCATCCGCTGTCTTCTCTGCATCCGTCAGGTCGCCTGTCACCATATAGCTGCTGGAGTCTGCAGTGGTGTTCTCGTCAAACTCATTGATCGCAAAGTAGACGGTGCGCTGCTTGGGCTCTGATCCCTTGCTTTTGTGGGACTTGTTTCCCTTCGTCGATGCCGTACTCGTAGTAGACGTTGTAGATCCTTTGCCTTTCCCTTTTCTGGATCCCTTTGGGCAGATCGGGTCGTTGGCCCAATGTCCAGCTTGTCCACATTGTCTGCACGAAGACTTTGACTTCAGCGCCTGGATGCGCTGTCTCTTCTCCTCCAAGCTAAGGCTTCCATGGACTTGGTATTGTCGGCCATGTCCCTTGCTCCAGAAGCCATAGTGGCCTGTGGACTGTGCGCGCAACCGCGCATGATAGGCCTCTGATTCAGCCTGAAGGATATCAGCCGCATGCTCGACCGCTTCTGGGTCTTCTTCATCAAGACCTTCATCAACCATCGCCTGATAGGCCATGTGGATGGGGTCGCCGTCATCCATGTAGGGCTCCGCAGTCTCGGCATGGTACACAGTGGTGTCGTCGATGTAGTCCTCATAGCCACCAAGGGACTGTGAAGCGCTCTCCCATGTTTCCTGCTGGTCGTCATCCTCCACGTAGTAGGAGCGCCACTTGCCTTTGGATGGGTTGCTCCCTTTTCCAAAGCCCTTGAAAGCTGAGGACTTGTAGCCCTTTCCAAAACTGCTGCCCTTCTCTTTCTCGTGGATCCTGCTATGCTGAGCCACATGAGCTCTTCACAGACCTTCTCCCAGTCCATGTCGCCCTTGATCGCCGTCCTGATCAGCAACCTGTGGTCATCGCTGATCCCTGCATTCATCAGCAACTGCTCGGCCAAGATCCCTGTGGGCAGCTTCAGGTCTGGGTCCAGGTCCGTCATCATTCTGTACCAGGCACGTCTCCTCAGAACATAGCTGGCAATGGATTCTCCACGCTGTCTGCTGAGAATCCCGCCATTCTGTGCCCCTGCTTGGTACAGATCCCTGGCCTCCTGCTTGCTCCTCGGTGCTAAGGAGCTGTTCAGGCTCTTCAGCAGGAATTCCACTCCTTTCTCCTTGTTGGCGAGCTCGTCGACGGGCAAGGTGCGTGCCACCTGAAGAGCTGCTCCACGAAGTCCATCAACTAGCCGTAGAGCGAGAGGACCAAGCTTCTTCACCTCGTCCTCGGCCATGGAGAGCTCCCTCGCCTGTCGAAGGCGAACCCTGAAGGCGTATTCGCTGAGTCGTGCCGGATCTCCATCGAACCTCGGCACTCCAGCTTTGCCTTCCGTCGAAGTCGATTCCTCAGTCGTAGTGCTGAACGTAGTCCATTTCAGGACTTCCAGTATGGCCATGGCGCAAAATGCGGGGCCACTGGCAAGGTTATGAAGTTGGGGGGGTTCCCACGTGTGTTTGAGGATCAAACCAAAGGCTTTATGCAACGGTAGCACCACTTTTGAGCACACAAAGGGCTTGTCCGTAGTGTGTCATTCTTGCGCAGTGGTCATGCCCTATGGCATTGACTACTCTCAGCTTCACTATATTTTATAGTGCTGTAGAAACAAAATATCTATACAGTTAGGTACAAACTATAGTGTGGGCACCAAAGTTTAGCACCCCGCCTTTAGGTCTCAGAATGTCTTTCTCTGAGATCCTAAACTCAAACTTTGCTTCTTTCACCAACAAACCAAAACAAGCGAAACACAAAACAAACGCAAAACGAACATCACAGCTTATCAGCTGCGTTCACACTTGCAAGTCGACCAATGCATTTCCAAGAGGTCAACTGCCAAAATGGCAAATTCTTTCTGAGAAATTATCTCTAGTTAAAATGAATTCACTTAGTGATATTCATTTATGTCATTCCCCTCTCTCAGAGCTGCAAGCGCTAAGTCTTATTCTTGATATCCAGAATCGGTGCAAGGCAGCTTTCACTCAATGTCTCGTGCACTGAATGCAACCGCCCAGCTTCTGTAGTGTAAACCTGAATTCAAGAGCTAAGGAGAGGAGGCTGCATCACTAGGTGCTGGTTCAGGACTGTCATCTTCATCTTCATCTTTCTCTTCACTTCGGTTCATGCGACGAATGCGGTTTTGCTCTGCGATTCGTTCAGCTAGAAAGGTAATAGCTGGCGCAAACCTAGATACGTTGACATCTGTAGATCTGAGAAGTCTGTCAGTCTGTTCTCCTTGAGCTGAATTTCTCTGAAACTCTTCTTGAACAACGACCAATTTTATCCACATGAGAAAACAAATTCCAAACGATACAATTCGCACCGTGACCAAGGTGAGATCACTTTCGTATGTCTTCACCATTTCTCTTTGTGAAGTGTCAACTTTGACTGCATCTGCTTCTACATAATGATTTGATACGCAAATAGCCAGACTCAAGCCCTTGCTCAACTTGACTACCGCTATAATTACCATCATGTAGTACAAATACTTCATCACGATAATGTTGTGAGTCGTGTATTCCATCATGTTCACAAACGTGTAGTTCTGCATGTGCTGAATCATGTACTCTACATCTTCAATCATGTAGGTGCAAAAGCAATAGCCGAACATAACGACAGAGAACAAGCCAATCACAATCTTCCAAACATTGACCTTTTCAACCTCGCCTTCTACGTTGACATACTGGATGTTCGACTGTAAATACAACCAGATACAGATCAACAGGAATGTGACGTCTTGAACTGTTATCTCATTTATGGAAGGCATTTGTTCTTTCTCGTGCTTTCCCATTTCAAATGCTGTTCCAAATTGCATCAAACTCGCCAATGCCGTGATTGCCAGGACTCTCTTGGCCAATTGCACTGACGAAGTTCTCATTGTTGATGATGTTACCTGAGATCCCAAGTGGAGTCGATCATGATCATGCTCACTTGCCACAATCATGCAGATTTGCTTGATCCGTTGTTTGTTCACTTCTGTCATCATCATTTCCTGGTACTCCTTCTCTCCAAAAGAACTCAAAGACTCATCTACGAAGCCAATGATGTACATCAATGCCATCATTCGATTTCTTGTAAGACCTTTAGTTCCAAGATCACTTGAGTTGGTTGTCGTGCTGATTTTCTCAACTTCTAATGAGCCATCTTCTACCAGTTGTTGAAGCCAGAGATACTTGCCTCTCATGTGTTTGATACGATTGCTACCGGCTTTGAACGCCAGAAAACGCGCACCGTTGTTGTCCAATCTCAAACTGAGATCAACTTTCCGTTTCAACAGAAATTCACAACAGTATGTGATAAACAAACTGTCTGCTACTCCTGCGCACGCTGCATACCATTCACACTCTCTGTGCTACTAAGGCTTACAACATTCTGGCTACGACTGGTAAAGTGAATCGCACATCCATTCACATAGTGAATTGCACACGACGTGCTCTTTCCAAAACTTCCCTGCCAATCACTGTCTGTGTGTACTTCTACCTTCGTTACTGTTTTGCCACTCTCTGCACGCACCATAGTTTGAAATACAGTGCTTCCAGGAGAGGACTTTCGTAGCAATAAGGATAATTCAGGTACTGCGAGAAGATATCCTATGACCTTTGATAATGCAATCCATGAAGCCTTTGTAGGACTCTTCAGAAAAGAAGCAAGGCTCTTCACTGCGAACGCCAGATCCCATCGATCCAACGAAATGTACAACAAGGATCCTACCAACGACCTGAAATACCCTGCATGCTCATCATCTAACATGACTGGTTCTGATTGTTCTTGGAAAAGAGCTGAACAATTAGGACTCTTTGCAATTCTCGGTTTTCTGCCATCATTGTACTGGATAAACTTTTCAATCACATCATTCACATTCTTGGAGGATGGCGTGACCAGGACTCCATCTTCAACCAACGTATATTTTCTCTTCAAGAACTCAACCTTTTGACCAAGTTTGCTAGCTATCTGAAAGCTAACTCTGAAGTTCTCTTTGAGTTTCGGGAGGAACTCCTTGTTGATCCATGCAGGGTCACCGATCATCAACACATCATCTACGTGTAAGAGAAGAAGACAATGATCACCGCGGACTAAAGCAGGACATTCTTTGCAAGTTTCCATGCCATGCTCAACTGCCAAGTAGCTAGTAAAAAAATTAAACCATCTTTTGGTTCCGTCACGTTGTCCCGGAAGACATTTTGCTATGATGTATGTTTCATTGCTGTCCATGATCCTGACCTTTCTCAACTTGGGTTGCGGAACCATCAAAAATGCATCTCCAATGTCAAACCCTGCCAAACACCAACTGCTAGAAACTTCTCCAGAAGCTAGTAGAGCGGGTAAAAGACGAACAATTGAAGAAGAGCTTGAAGGACTGTAGACATCGTTTCGTTCTTCCAAGAACTGATACTCTCTAGCAACCAAACGAGATCTTCTTAACCAATACTTGCCATGCTCATCAGATTTTGAACGCCATGTACGCACGAATTTTGCAGTGAGTTTCTGATCATCATCTGCTACCTCACCTCGCTCAATTTCTGACAAAGCCTCTTGCTTCTTCAGAACGCTCATGCCAATCAGCCGCGAGACTTCAACTTGATCAGCTAGATCGTCGAGCTTCCTGAGTTCGTCAGGGCTGAGCTGCGGTTCTGGCCCATCATCATCGCATCGGAAAATCAAATACTGATCTTGCAAAGCATGAACTGCATCATCACTTAAGATGACCTCATCATTCACATCTTTGTTCTCAAAGACTGGAGATGTTTCATAGAGTGAAAAATCCTCAAAGTCGTCCACATCAAAATGAACTGTCTCAACTCGATTGATTCTTGGACGTTTGTGGGACTCCTCCTTTGCCTTCTTTGATGGTTGCTCTACATTCTCATCCTCTCTATCACGTGTAGTTGCACTTGATCGTGATACTTCAAAAGGTGCAAGTCTGGGTTGTTTTGATGAAGATTCTTCTCCTGGTTCATGAGTACCTTTCTGATTCTCATGATCTTGATCCTCATCTGTCCCCGCCTGCTCCTTATTCTTCTCAGCCATGTCATCACTACTCTCAGGGTCTGACGCTGCTTCATCTGGTGTATATGGAGTTCTACGATCTCTTTCTAAACCCAATGGTAAAAGAGGAACTTCTAAACCATAGGAATCTGACAGAGCAGGCGCTGCTTCAGCTCCAATCCGAACTGCCTTCAGGTCTGGGATGGACTTTACTCCCATCATTCCTGCTATTCTCCAGGGATGAATATCAAACTTCACGTAGAGATCTGTTGCATCTGCCCAATCGCTCATGTTTCGTCTGATAGCCCGGGTCAAGAAAATTCTTTCTGGGGTTGCTATGATGTGCATATCATTCAACATGGATTTTCCTAAAGATACGCCACGTGTCCACTTTGCAATACCTTTTGGCCTTCCTGGTACATATGTGAATGCAAGAACAGGTTCACCATAGAGCGCAATCTTCCCATTGTATCCATGTCCAGTGAGAAGCTCATAGCTAGTTCGTCCGTGATTGGGTTGGTATCTATTCAACAGCCAAGCCGCGTGACTCCAGCTCCAAGCAGTCAAAGAATGCTTGGCATCGAACTTCAACCCTGTCTTTTCTCTCAGGTAATGGAGTAAGGTGTTGCTCATGTTTCTAATTCGCTGCACGCTGTTCTCAACCAAACCATTTGAAGCATGTGCTTGAATAGGAGGATTCTCTCTGATGGTCTTCAACTCTACTTTCAATCTTGCATCCATCACCAACTTCTGCAATTTCAGCAAAACAGGCTCTTGATCACATCTGACAATACATGTGCCATGACCTAACCAAGCAATGTACCGCACAATCTCCCCCGTGAGAAACGCCAAATTCTTCTTTTGATCTACGGGGATTGCATGTACACTTCCAGTTTCAGAACAATGAAGCACAAGACAGCATAGCTTTTCTTTGTCGTCTGAACTTTCTACTTTTCCTCCATGCAAACTACCATCACCATAACCCGTGCACGCAAAATCCATGGACACCGTTGGATGTTCTCTTTGAACGCGATGTGTTTCTGCCAACTTATGACTATCTTGCCTACCACGCGCCATGACACAAGAACTGCACCAACCAGCGTAAGGCAAATGACTCAATAGATGACGTTCGATTTCATCTTGTGAGGGTGGCTCCATCAATGGAATTGTTTCAGCACTTCGCTTATCCATGTCTCTCGCTTTCATAGCAGCTTCTCGAGTCAACTCAATTCTCTTCTGATCAAAGTGGGCTTGAATCTTTCCAAAGAGTTTTGCTTTTCCCCCAGATTGAGATAAACCAAGATGACTACACGCTGCTTTCAATACTTTGCATGTAGAATCTGAAGTGACGACTACACCCTCTATCAAAAAGCTTCCATCTTCTTGTACTTCTTCTAAACGAACTGGTACTTCTACGGCATGATATCGACCTTCCAAGTTGCTGAATCCTTGAAGTTCAGATGGAACGCGATCTTCTCTTCCAAATTCAAAGTCAGCTTGAACTTCAGGTTCAGGTGGTATGTGTCGATCAGCAGATTCCTGGGCAGTTTCGGAAGTGGGAAGCGCCCCAAAATTGGAGCCAGGTACTTCTTGAGAAGCATCACCTTCTGAAAACAAACGTAATCCCAAGGACGTCAAACTCATTGATGTTTTGCTCATGATGGTCAAGCACTCTCTGTACTTCCCACTCAAAGTTTGAGCTGTTCTTTCTCGTTCAGCTTGTCTCCAATCTTCACTTAGCTCATGCACTTTCCATCCAACAAAAAACTTCATAAGTGTGGTCCTAAACGGGAATGTCAAAGCAACTTCATCATCTTGAGGATTGACAACGGTTTTCTGCATAGTGTGACATACTCTGAGATCTCCAAGACTACTCCATCCTAAAGGACACGAAGTGAATCGAACAGGAGGAACTTGGATTTGAATTGCTCTTATACTCTTCTCAGTCTTGACTTGTTCAATCTGACGCACCTTTCCAGAGACTGCCAAGCTGCGTCCCTTGTAGTGCAAAGGAACCTGAACGCCAGATGCATGTTTCAAGAAAGGTTCACCACTGATGTTTTCGATGCCCCAGTCATTCTCGAGCAAACGGCCATAACAAAGTATAGGATTGCTGACTGGTCCAACATGTGCTTGTTCTCGAAACAGAATTGGAGTAGTTTTCAAACTCAAACTAGCATCAAACTGATCTACTGTTTCTCCTTGAAGAACAATCTCGATCTTCCTCTCACCTGCACCTTCCATGACATTGCCTTGAGCATCATAAAGGACAGATTGAGATTCTTGTGAAACTTCATCACCAACATGCACCATAGAAAAGGGGATAACGCTGGCATCGGACCCAGAATCAATGACTATCTCGACAGCATCATCGTCTAATTCACTGATTTGTACCATTCTTACATACTCCATCTTGCTACGCAAATCAACCACTCGAAGATCATCAGGAACATGTTCACAATCAGAATCTCCAGACATGTCAAAATACTCACAACTGCAAACTCCATGACGATCATCTAGAGCTATTGCAGCAACGTTTGAAGACACATCTGAATGTATCGCTCTGACATGTCCACTACCATGAGAACTACCAGTGAGATCAAAGACAATTGGGTTTGATGTACTTGTCGAACTTGACGCATTGGGCTCACAAATGAATCTGACTGTCTTTTGCGTCTGGGTCTCTCCACTCGAAGATGCTGCCTGAGATGCCGAAGTCCCCGCAGATACCTGGGAGCCATGCACAATTGGACCACTCTCCTCAACCTGCCTGACTCTATCATCTCGATACCAGGTGTTGTTTCCATAGTTCCAATTCTGCTGACTGCCATGTTGATTCCATCCATAGCCTTTTCCACGACCTGCACTCTTACCAGGTGAATTGTACTTGCCCTTGCCTTTCCAACCTTTCGAATCATCACTTTTGCCTTTGCCCTTGTTGTCATAACCATAGCCTTTGCCTTTCTGCTCCTTGCCTTTACCTTTACTCTGCTGAAAACTCGAATTGAAATCCTTGCCATAACCTTTGGATTTTCCCTGTTTTCCTTTGCCATCTTTACCATTCTTACCTTTCTTTCCTTTCTCCTTTCCTTTGATCCTGTCTACTTCCATCGGAGTTGGATCATCCTGTCCTAAAACAGTCGTACTTGTCCATTTTGTCGTCGCTCTGTCAAAACGAAGAACAGCTTCTCGCATAGTATCAAAAGATGCACCTTCATCTAAATGCACGTTGATATACGTCTTGAGCTGTCCAGTGATACAACGTGAAAGTACTGCCAACTTCAAATTCTCTGGAAGTGGATCAGAAACACGAGCGAGTTCTAGAAATGCTTCTTCAAGTTTCAATATTTGAGGTAGAAGAGGTTGTCTCATGTCAAACTCTTTCCAGCCCATGATCGTGTTCATGATGGCTAAAGATCGTGTCTTCGATGAAGGTTGAAATGTTTGAACTAAATTCCTCAAAACCTCCAAACCATTGCATTCACCGATGTTCTTCAAGATTGTCAAAGGTCGGCCCTTGACCAACGATGAAAGGAAACTGTAGAGAAAACGCGATCTATCTTTCTTTGCATCATCTAGTTCATCATGCAAAACTGGTGTGTCTAAATCACGCAGAAGCAAAGAGACATCTGACTCATAGGCACTGTCAACAACTGCTAAATATTGACGAATGCTCCAAAACCAATCTTTCCACTGACTGATCTCTTGTTCTTTGTTTTCTGGCGCGAAAACTGAAGGTTTTGAAATCAGTTTGTAAAGTTCTTTGCTACTACCATTTCCACTCGAACTGGTACTTGTAGATGAAGATGTCATCAATGCGTTCGCTGCTTCTGCTGCTCTAATAGCCGCATTAGAAGTTTGCATCAATTGGTTCATCAACATCTCAAACTGCTGGTTCATGGGATTTGGGTTCATTTCAGCTCCTGCATTGCCGGCCATCACTGCTGTCAAGGCCCAAAGTCTGCACCTCCAAGTCAATGAGGTTAAGCAGCTAGGCAACAGCAGCACGGATCACGGAAAATCCAGGACTTCTCCGCGTGGGATGATGCACTACACTCAGCAGCACAGCAAGGTCGAATCCTACGGGCACTATTGGTGGTTGGGTCCTGCCACCGAGCAATGGAGACCAAAGGAATCCAGAGCTCCGCTACCATGCAACGGTAGCACCACTTTTGAGCACACAAAGGGCTTGTCCGTAGTGTGTCATTCTTGCGCAGTGGTCATGCCCTATGGCATTGACTACTCTCAGCTTCACTATATTTTATAGTGCTGTAGAAACAAAATATCTATACAGTTAGGTACAAACTATAGTGTGGGCACCAAAGTTTAGCACTTTATCCCCGGAGTCTGAGCTCCGCTGCCAGTTTGAAACTGACAACCAAAAGTGCAAACAACACAAGTCGCCCAGTGCTGCCTTTTGTTGCCACATGCTAGATGTCGCTTGAGCCACCGGGCACGGTGGAAGACAGTTGGTGTCACATGTGATGGCTGGACAGCTGGATTGATCAGTCGGCAGGCTTGGTTTGATACTTACTTTCACACTACCCAGCTTCTCAAAGACTGAACATAGCCGGCAAAACCCAAAATCTCCTCTTCACGTGTCTTCCAAGTTCCATGCTCACACTTGGGCAATGGAGGAAGCCACTTCTCACTCTTACTAAAGACATCCCTGTCATCCTGTGACGATGCTTCACCCTGAGTGTTCTGTGCAGTACCCTGCCCCTGACGAACTTCACTAATCAGTCTCTGAGGCGACTGCTGCAAACCTGGTGGCTGTTCCACAGTGTTCCTTGGAAAATTGGGTTGTGGACTGGTGGGTGGACGATCTCCAAATAATGACAAACCACTTGAGATAGAAGGTGATGTCTTCGCAACTGGTACCTGAGCTGGTTGTGATGCAGCTTTCTGCACCTGTCCCTGAGCCAACACATTCTGTTGATGAACTACCTGTTGTTGAAAACCGTCGTTCAACCTCATGTTAAACTCACCCATAGCCTGGGTCAAACTCAAAGACACTATCTGAGCTATCTGAGTCATCTGCGCAGTGGAGAAAACTTCTTGCTGTCCAGTTGGACTTCCTGGCATACTTCCACAACCACTGGCAGCTTTCGGCGGCGGGGGTGGTACAGAGGCATAAGGTGCAGTTGCCCCTCCAGGCAAACCTTGTCCGCCCTCCGGCGAGTTCATCCTGAAACGTTGAGATCCTTGTGCAGGCTGTTGCTGTTCCTGAGTCGTAGGCGTACGAGTGGGACTTCTTTCCCTCTCTCCACACTGTGTCGGTACCTGACCCGCACCGCCGCTTGCAGATGCGTTAGCCATACCTGAAACACAAACAAGATTCACGCAAGACCTGAGCAAAGTATAAACTCACAAACACGGTTCCTGGATCCACAGACAAACCAAGATCACACAGATCTGTGGTAGGAGCACGAAGCTCCGCTACCACGTAAAACTTTGCACCGCAAAGTTGTGCCTTGAAAACCAAAACAAAACCTATCGCGATCAAAGTTACCCAAAGGCTTTTCCACAAATACACAAACGTGAGTCAAACTCTCCATCACTCTGTTTCTCTCACTCGGGCTTGAGCCAACGAATGTCGTTGGCTCAAGCAAATGTTCAGTTCAAATACTGTTTAAAGGTGACAAAAACCAAGGAGGGGTTTTTGTCTAAACTGCAAACTGGATTCCAGTCTTGACGAAATTCCGAAAAGCGATCCACTGAGGATCAAAAGCTTTCATTCGGTTCTCAAACTGTTGAAATATTTCCAAACTGTTCAAATAATGTTCGGTTTCCTACAAAAACATCAAAACTCTCAACTACAAAACGAGACGAGTGCAACCGCAGTGTCGGTTGTGCTCGTTGAGTGTCACGAGATGCTCTATGAAGCATCGATCATCCAAAAACATCTAAAAGTATATCTTCCACAGATGATATTCGGTCAAATCAAAACTACAAACTACGATCTGTCCATTCACAATCGTTCCACGTCGAAATAGGCTCGTCCACAGACGATACTTGGTGAAATCAAAACTGTGCAACGTCACTGATCTCTCAGCGCTATACAAGGTAGAATTTTCACACATGTCAGTCACACATGGAAACAACCACTGTTACAGACACGCGAGATTTTCTTTGATGACATCCAGTTGTGGCCTGCAAGCTGCCAAGCAGCATAGTTGCCTTTTCTGTGGACTGGCAAACAAGACAACCATCCACGGCCACGCAGCTATGGATGAGAAGCTGTAATTGTGTTGTTGGATTTTTTTCCGTGCAGCCGATAAAGCTTAGAGGCTCGGGTCCTGAAATTTGTGGCGGTGGTCCTTACGAAGTGTCTGAACAGTTAGTGCAATTACCATTCTCAAGGCTGCAGCTTTTTTCCGCTGCAAACATGCATTTTTTCTGCCTCACAGCTTTTTCTGCCTCAAACACGCGTTTTTTTCACCTCATGTAGATAGTTTGCGAACGGACCAGAAAATCAATCTTGCCAAATCTGCATCAAAAATTATGTCTGCAAAATTTAAAATTTAGCTTCTTAAAGACTGGAATCTTGGCCCTGGCAGTGAAAAGTTGCCATCTCGAGCAATTTCGAGGACTCGAAGCACTTCAAAAAATTGCAATTGTGTGAAAATCTAGAGACCCAAGTTACCTACGCGACGCAACGCGAAAACCCGGGGTCGGCAGCAAGGGCGAAAAACCCAACAACACAACCAAAAAAAACCTTCCACTCAAACACACAGTCCGTCTCTCAAGTTCCAACTTTTGCTCCAGCGAACCGAAGGAAACAACAAAGTCTGAGCTTGTTTCCTGTCCTTTGCTTTGACTCTTGTTTGAACCAAGCTTGGCTCCTTTGAGCCTCCTTGAGATGAAAAATGTGCGGTTGCACACGCATCTCTCACTGGGTGTCGTTTGACACTTCTAAAAGAAACTTCGCAACAGCTTCTGCTAAAACGAGCTGTTGTTTCAAAACCACATCGAAAACTGGTTTGTACAAGCTGTTTGTTTTCGATTTGTTTCAAGCACAAAAATAAAACTCATGCTCAAATAAACTTCCGTGCAAAAACGAAACTTCTCATCTCATGGCATCGCTGAAATTCCAAACTCGTCTCATCTGTTCTTCCAGCATCTAAAACGGTGACTTTGTCATCACCCAAACGTAAATATCTTCACAATCCTCATTGCAAAGTTTCCAAACAGCAATGATCTCAAAGATCTTTGCCTCACAGTACTGGAGAGCGATGACGCAAGTCGTCGCTCGTCTTCCACAAAAAAAACATGGTTCCCAAACTTCTGTATCTGCTATTCCAGCTTGGATTCCCATGAAAACGTTCTGAAACTCTGATATCGCCAAACCAATGGCTATGAAATCTTCTCATTTGCCTCATAGTGATGAGCAAGTGATCCAAACGTAGACATCACCAAACCAATGGTGATGAAAATTTCCAACTTGCTTCATCGTGCTGGGCAAGTGTTTCCAAAACGCCTATTGCAGGCAAAACCGTTGTAACTTCTCACCATGGAAACCATTGTTGGTGAAAATCACTGTAAACAAAAACGTGCAGAACTCAGCGGCACAAGGTGGTAGAAAGGTGGTACCATATTTCACACCCCCACTTGCCGTGAGTTCGAACCATCTGAAATAGATCAGCGACATTGTGGTGATCCTCCATTCCAGTTCCAAACAAATTCCTTTGAATTCCAGAAACAGTAGATCGTATCGATCTTGTATAGGCCATGGATCAAACTGATCCTCCATGCAGTTGTGCCCGCCTTTAAAAGGCTATTGTACTTGCTCCCAATCAGCTGTCATTCCATTGAAAGCCAATCCAGAGCTCATAGTGCATAGATCCCACATAGATCACTCACTTGAAGCGGCGCTCCACCTCAGTTCCTGGGAACAGAAGTCCAGAGTCTTTGTTGGACTTCTTTTCATAGGCATCTCGATACTTGACAAAGTCCATGGCGACCTTGCCAGCAGTATGGGTTGTCAGGTGGCTCTTGCACCACTTGCGGTATCCTGAATACTCCGGGGCTGTCAACATTTCATTGTAGGTCACATTGGCTTCGGCATATTTGCCGAAAGAGATGACCGTGCGGCCCCATTGCTCCATGCTGGTAATGCCCATTGGCAAATCCAGCTCCACACTGGTGTAGTCCACCTTGAGGTGGCTCTTCTCTGACACTTCAATCCATGGGTTATCCATAGAATCCACAGACTCCTCATCCACATACCGGCGCTTTGAGCCATCGCTCATAGCGGCTCCACGGCTCTCATTCACTGCAACCACCTTCTTGGCCATCAAGGCCTGCAGCTGCTTTTCCTCTTCGATGCTCCATGACTCGGCCATGGCTTCAGCAACTAAGGCGAGGGTAAAAAGTCTGCTGTTTGTTGCTAGGAGCGCAAGTCAGACCCTAAGTGACAGACTTCAGCGTCCAAGTTTCCGGCAACAAAAAAAACAATCCGCCACATGTCAAATGCTTCGCATGAGAGTGGACATGACTGCAACTGTGAAACTGTCTTTTGTTTGGCTGTGCTCTGTGCTTTGCTAGAGCTCTACACAAGGTCGCGGCCATACACTTAGGTCATGACAAAAAACTGTTCTTTTTTTTTCCTCGAGTGTGGCCGATGTCGCGCTAAAGGCTCGGTCCTTACATGAGAGTAAGCAGCTAAAACTCTGTACAAGGACACATAGTCCTTGAAATCAGCAGATCGATTGAACCAAAACAACGAAAACCACAACCACACAAAAAGCGACGACCCGCAAATCCCCCAGCCAGACTTGCGTTTCGCCAGCGGAAACAAGGCAAACAGCAAAACAACACCAAAACCAAACCAAAAACGGGGCCAGAGCCCAAACAAAAACACCCACCGAATCGATCGGCTGTTGGACGCAGTGGCAAATCCACTGCGTCACTATCAAAACATGCAAAAGAAAACGAATTAAGTATCACAGCTGTTCAGGCAGACATGAAGACTCTAGCTAGGAGGTTACCCTAGCATAAGACAAGCTGTACATGGACGCAGATCCACAACAAAATCTCTCTCAGAGTCCTCTCAGGTCAGCTCGTCATGGGCCTTCATGGACGTAGTAGTCATCCTCTTGACTGTTAGCTGCGATCACAAATCCAATTGTCAAATAAGGTCAGAACCCCCCTTAAAGGGGGGGACAGTGATGACAATGAGGAAGCAAAGAAGGCCAGGGAGCGGTTTCCAAACATGCCATCACCAAAAACAAATGAAGCGGGGGAGCACGCCCCTAGTTTCATAGGGGAGATGCATCCATCCGTTGTATGGTCTCAGTCAGCGACGTATTTGGTAGTATCCGCAAAGCTGAGCAACATGCAACAAAAAAAGCTTGCGTCCAAAAACTGACATTGCATTTGCCACAGTACCCGTGCTGTCGTAGTGTAGCGTTCAAAAAGCAGGTTCGCAGGATACAGACTGCAGAACTGTTCAGGACATTGCAGGATGTCATCGTTCCTGAAGGACCCGCAGTGCGTTGCAGCACGTACCAGAAAACATTGTAGCATTGTAGCAAACCTCCGACTGACTTGCCACTCACCCCGAGAGTAGACAGGCAGCAGAGTTACCACATCTTTCTGTCCAGTGACGAACCATGCTGGCAGGCTTGTGCTGCTCGCGGGCGCCCCAGGCTGTCCTACAGGGAGGAACACCGGAATGCACCGGTGAAGCTCGCTGTAGCACAGGCTGGTCCATGGCATCGGCCGGCTAACTATCGCCCCCTCCAGTTGCATTCAGCACCCGAAAGAGAGAACCCAGCCAGAGGACATACCAGGGGAACCCACAGACAAACAAATTAAGGTGGTGAGCAGAGCAGCCCCTCAGAAAGAAACAATTGAGCCAGCACGAAAGACCGAAAAAAGACGGCCTGCACGGGCAGAGACGATACACCTGTCCTGAGTCACCTTAGTGAGTCATGAGTGTGCAATGTTAATGTCCCTCCCTTCAATTGAAAAACCAACCAAACAAACAACACACAACAAAGAAACTCACAAAAACAAGTAAGCGCAGTCAAACGATGCTCCATTTACTGTGCCTGAGTACGACCCCAATGCACCTGCCGCGTCTATGGACAGATGCACCAGTGGCCAAGAACAAGAGCAGGGGAGAGCAAAACAGCAAAGGGAGCAGAGGAAGCACACAAGGCCCAAAACAGACACAACCAGAGAAAAGGAGAAAAAGGAAGAACCAGCAAAACACAACGAGAAAGAAGGGCCAGGTGGCAACCACAGGAGGGGGCGCCGGGAAGGCAGAGGAGGACAGGGCGGAGAAGGCTGCACACATCACATTAGAATAGCAACAGTGCAGCTTAGCGGAGCCTCAGATGTGCCTAGATCATCATCACGGTGAATACCTCAGTATGGCCGAACTAAGCTCCTCGACGTCACCAGTAGCATGGTGTAGAGGGTAAAAAACCCCACACAGGGCAAGTAGCCTTTGTTGCCATGAACCGAATGCCGGCAGGAAAACTAAGCTAAACCACACTCCCAGCATGAAAGCAAGGCAACAGAGCCGTCACAGCAGCAACCAGATACTCCGAGGGAGGCACCAGCACACAGGAGTGTGAGCTGGACCAGAGCACAAAGGAGACCACTCGCGGGGCAGGGGAGGAAAGAAGGACAGAGACAGGAAGCACAACAAGGGAGAGCAGGCAACACGGGATCACCGAGGCCCGCACCAGTACCGCGAGGAGCACAAACAACAGAAAAGGACGGCGGGTCCGCGGAGCCTAAGAAAGCAAGAAGACACGAATCCCACCGGGCAACACACGCAAAGAAACACAGGAAAAACAAAGGGGGGAAGGAAAGCACCGACAAGACAAAAGAGAGACAAAAAGCGCCGAACCAAAGTAAGGCGAGGTGACAAAAGAACAGAAATGAGGAGGGGCGAGCAGCAAAAGCAAACAATCAAAGCAAAACGAATTAAGGAGTACGAGTGCACCTGTCACGTCTACGGACAGACACACAAGCACAAAAACTAGGGTCGTATCATTCACAAGGGAGAGTGAGACCTCAATGCACCTGCCGCGTCTATGGACAGATGCACCAGTGGCCAAAAAGACCCAAGTGAACAGCCAGACCGGAAAGAAGGAGCCACTAATAGGTCCAGACCGGAGCAAAAAGGGCCCAACCGAGCGGACAAGGGGGGCCAAAACAAGAAAACAAGAAGGCCAAAAGGCAACGAGGTGAAACGAGGGGTGCGACCCAGGAGGGTAGAGGGAAGGAAGAGATGGGTTATGTCTGACTCCGTTGAGTGTATTCAAGATGGTGGCGTTTGTCTGCTCGGAGAGTATCATTCCAGCTATTTCCGATGGCAAAGGAGACCGGTTTCTCTGCGTCGCTCATTGCAGCCAAGCGACGTACGTCGTTGCATGCAGCGTCGAACGCAGCGATGTCAATATCCGGTGCTCTTTTGCGTAGTTTCCGATCTGGGAAGACTCGCTCTCGCACATGCTGTTGCAAAGTCTGTTCCGGTACATAATAAGCTGGTCGTTGGAACAACACTCGACTGGCTAGCTTAGCGCGATTGACTTCCCAATGAGTGAACATATGTTGATGTTGAACTTGTTGCTTGAGGTGCGCAGCATATTGGTGGAAACTTTTGGGCGTGTGCCACAGTCTCAAGAGGCTATAATTGGACGGCCAATCAAGCGGGCACAAGGCGGCTGTCTGCTTCCACATTTCAGACGTAAGTCCTTTAGCAGATGGTACAATTATTTCCAGGTTGACTCGGATGGGTCCAGTGGGTTGCAGGCCCACCATTGTATAGGGGTCAACTACTCCTTGTGCGTATCCTCGGAGGAGTTCTGAAAAGCAGTCAGCTGCCTGAAACTCCTCATCCAAGGCCAAGCTCAGTCGTGGAGCATTCTTGTCAGTTTATTTCCAAAGATTGAACCGCTTGCAAAACACATAGCACCGTGAAAACGCAACGTTTAAAAAATTGTGTCTCTCAAAAAATTAAAAATTCCGCTCGACGCACAAAAAACGAGTTGGAAATAATCGACAGCTGAAGCATCCGGACAAAGCTTCCTTTTTCCAACACAAGTGCAATTGGGGTCAGTCCTTTCACGCCCCGCCATAGGGCTTGGGGCGTGGCCAGAAAGAATTGTTGCAAAAGGGGCGGGAAAAAGAAGGGTGGGAATTTGCAACCAAACAGGAAACAAACAGGGAGTTTCCCACCCACCACACCCTTAAGCCAAGATATTGCCATGCAAAAAACATCAGGATGTTTCTTACCAACAATGTTGGGAGATTTGTTTCAGTTTTGAAACACATTTGTATAAAAATTAAACGTCTCGTTTTCTTCAAAACTTAGGGTACGTGTTTTTACAGCTAACACTTTGCCACGCAAAGTGTTTTCAAAAATTGGAAATAAGGTTTTTATCCCTGCGGGAGTTAAAAACTTATTTCCAAAGATTGAACCGCTTGCAAAACACATAGCACCGTGAAAACGCAACGTTTAAAAAATTGTGTCTCTCAAAAAATTAAAAATTCCGCTCGACGCACAAAAAACGAGTTGGAAATAATCGACAGCTGAAGCATCCGGACAAAGCTTCCTTTTTCCAACACAAATGCAATTGGGGTCAGTCCTTTCACGCCCCGCCATAGCCCCACTTCAGTTACGGCGTGAACTTGTGAATCCACTGCCAAGCGACCATGGAAATTAAAACCTGGTGCACCCCAAGAGCATTGATCAACTCTAAGTCTTGACAGCTATGACCGTCACTCAAGTTGCTGTGCGTTGGAACTCGGTTGAACCCAGTTTTCCAACTGAGATCCGGCTTCAGCTATGCAGAAGTTCCCTGTTATGGCATTAGCCAAAAGGGGCCACTCCCGCACCTCTGATTAGCCCAGTTTTTTGCTGTTTCATCGTCTGTGCAAAAACAACTTGACATGACTGCAGCACTTCTACTGAAATATTATAACTACCAAAGTTGGCAACGGCTCTACTTCATAAATCGGGTGTGTGGCTTCACTAAAAATTGAGTTCGAAGGTCTTCTGGAAATTCGCCATCAAAACACCCGAACGCATGCCCCGCAGATCCGACCAACACTGCACCCATAGAAGTTCGTTTTCACAAGCACCATCTGTGAAACACATCAGACGTAGCCCCCACCTCCAGGAACCAAAGGAACGTGTAAACTCTCAAAGGCCAGGTCCGCTTCCAGTGGCCAGCATCTGGCAAAATCCACGCAGCTCACGTATATGTCAAAGTTTATGTTACCTCGACTCCTTTGCCCAACTTCCTGTTGAACTGGCGACGTTGTTGAACTGGCGACGAATGAATGGCAATACTGCACGGTTCTCTTCATTTGAAACACCCACAAATTGTATTGCGAGCAGCTCTTCAACGGTTCTATTTGTTTTCCAGCAGCATTCCTTTCGTCTGCCTTTTCACCTCATCAGCTCCAATGTGGCCATTCGGAACTGGTACACGTTGTGTACCAGGTTCAAATGGTCATGCCCCTCATCAGGGAGGAACATACACTCTATGTCCCTTCCTGATGAGACTGCCATCACCAATGGCGTTCAAACGCCCCATACGTTTTTGCCCAGAATCCAGAGTATAGAGACTTGATTTGCAGCACTGCTCCGCAAGGCCATGCCACAAGTATGGACTTGCCGGACAGCATAGCAAAAGATTCACTCACTTATTGAGACTGCCACAATTGCTCCAGAGTACCACAATTGCTCAAGAGTATAGAGACTTGATTTGCAGCACTGCTCCGCAAGGCCATGCCACAAGCATGGACTTGCAGGACAGCATAGCAAAAGATTCACTCACTTATTGAGACTGCCCTCCGGCTTCCCGCACTACACCCCACGTTGAAAGAAGTCGAGATTGTATAGCAGCCCTCTTTTTGCAACAGGTGGAAAAATGATGAAGTTCGCTGTGTTGTGGCATCAATGCAATTCTGTTGTACAGATCGTCCGGTTACGCAGCTTCTGCACGAGTGGAACGTTGACACGGCCATCTACCCCGGTCGGATGCTCCTTAGTGGCGTGCTTTTGTCACGATAATTTTCCAATTTGTTTAACCATTCAACGTTTGTGACAAAACATGTCTTATTGTCACTTGTTCCACCATTAGCGTTGTGAAAATTGATCAAACGCAGATTTGGTTGGCGGTAAAAGCCTTGGGAAAGTTGACTTTCCAACATCAAATGGTTTGATTTTAAAATTGCAAGATGCGACTGACAGATCAATCGCCTTTTGAGCAATAAAAATCGTGTTCTCATACAAAATGTTGGCAGCTTCAGTGCGCAACTCGTCACAACCACTCAACCAATTGAAGCCATTTGGAAACCTCTCGTCTCACAAAGGCATTTGGTTTTTGATGTTGTGACTTCGGAGAAACGACAGTTTCTTTCCCCATGCGCAACTGACAGTCCCACATGGTGATGCCATGTGAACAAAAGTAGTGAAAACTGCCTTCGGAAGAAAAAGCGGATGAAGCTTTTCAACCTCCTCCCTATTGGAGAGATCTGCTTCTAAAAATGTGCTGCCCTTTTGACTTCTTAGAAGTCCTATCAAAGGCCATTGCTAGAAACCCTTTCTTCCGCAGGCACTTTGTCAAACGTGCCGTACCAGCAAGCAACTTAATGACACAAATGTCATTCATTTTTGGGCCAGCCTGCTTACAGCCAGCTCCAAAAGCCATTCTTGGCTCCTCACCAAGACCCTTCGTCTGCATCTCATCACTGGGCTCCTCACCCCTGACACTATGCTTTGAAGGTGGCTTGAAGCTTTGCTCACCTTCCACTGAAGAGTGAGCTTTGCTTATAACTTTCGCCAGCTCAGCAGTTTTAAACTCATCCGGCTTTTTTTTGTGAAACTTTTCAAACGAATTCGGGCAACACGTTACATCAGGCTCTGCAACCTCCACTGTAGACCCTCTTCAGCTGCTACGCTTCTTCTGGTTGCACACCATTTGTGAATGGTTAGGTTTGTGACAAAATGCACAAACATGCAGTCCTTTCACACACTTTGCAATCTTCGACCCACTGATGAGTTGCGCTTGGCACCCTGTCTCCATGTTGTATGACCAGCAAACATTCTGCCCGTCCTTTGTCACCGTATCCATGTCGGCAAGCACCTCAGGTTTGTTTTTCTCCGCTTTCTTCGTGGCCTTGAACTTCTTCTTGGGCTGAGGCTTAGGTGTCCCCTTTGGAGCAGCCGTGCTAGACGTTCCCGTTGCGCTGGCTTTGACCTCCTTGGCAAACGAAGGAAGCGGCAACAGAAACATTGTGACCCTGGGATCATTCCTGAGTCTCATTATGTGCTCGTCAAAAGGCGGAACACCTCCTGCCGTGGCCGCTACTACAGCCCCTTCCCCTGCATAAACTCTTGAAAGCTCCGTCCATAGTTGTTTATCTGCTTTGATAAGCTGCTCCAAGGTCACCCTTGCATGGCCAGGTGGTGGAGGTGTGTTGAGTATGGACAACAGCTGGTTTATCCACTTGCTTTGGCACTCCCAACTGCTCAGCCGCACTTGATCTAGCGCAAGTGCCCTCCTCTGCAAACACCATTGAAGTTGCAGCGTATTAGAACAGTCAGCCTCCAGGTTGGCATCCGGCGGGGACAATTTTAACGTATGTTGTTCTAAATGTACAACTGAAGGAAGGCTTTTTGCTCCTCTCTGTATCTCCTGGTCACGAGATGTAGCTTTGCTCGGGGCAATCCATAAAACGCTGCTAGTCTCTATCATGCCGTTGACTGCATCTATCAAAGCATAAGAAGGTTGAAGTTCACCTTCGATTTCAACTCCCATAAGCCTGCGCTTCTGTTCGGCCAGCCTAGCTTGCTTTTCGATTATAGGAAGTTTCTGTTTGCCTTCTTCTCCATCACCTGTTACCTTCTGCTTCAGCTGCGCAACAACCAAAGTGGCTGCTTCAAAATGCAAACGGCGCAGCGCACTGTAAGTCGCCATGTTGTATCCAACTGGCAAAATGCCATCAGCAAACGTCCTGAAGGCCTCATCCGATGGTGGAT
Organism: Cladocopium goreaui; assembly: GCA_947184155.2. Taxonomy (NCBI): domain Eukaryota; class Dinophyceae; order Suessiales; family Symbiodiniaceae; genus Cladocopium; species Cladocopium goreaui. The sequence goes on from CAMXCT020006505.1 coordinate 311,166, forward strand.
TCTGAGGGGTGCCTGAAGCAAAAGCCAGCATACTAAAAGACCTGATGCCACCAGCCAGCACTGATTGCCTGGCACTGGCATCTGTCAACACCTCTGCAAGGCGTTGTCCAAAGGCCGCTTCACTGTCAACGAGGGCCATGTCGAATCGCAAGAAAGGAAACGGTCTCACAAATTAAAAGTTGGTCTATGTGTATGTACATGTAAGCAAATGAAACTTGGAAAAATGTTTCATGTAAGCACCCACTCATTGGAGATGTTGAGGACCCGCAACACAATTCACTCTGAGATCACTCCAGTTCCCAACCGTGCTGGAAACTCTAAGAGCCTGTCTCCAGAGCGCACTTGATATGTTGCAAAGGTCTAAAAACACACCTGTCAAATAAAATCACAGCTGACATGTCTTGACATGTGTGTCCCGCTTCAATTTTACTTGCTTCATGCCTTTTCCTTTTCAACGCACTCTTCACGCTGAGGTCAGGGCCACGCTTTTCGTGTAGTGGGTTGCATCACTCAACTATTTGATGATTCACACCCCCCAAAACCCTTGAACCGAGCAAAGAAAAAACACGAACCTTAGGTTCAGCTTTCCTGCACTACTCCGTGTCAAATGAGCTACTCTTTCGGCTCACCGCAAAGTGCGTTTGAAACAAACCGCTGTCACTTATGTTTGAAACACTTCCAGCAGATCCCTGTGTCCCACCTTGGGTTGACGTTCTTGTTAGTGTGAAAAGCTCCAGGCCTCCTGCCACACTCAAAAACGTTAGGCGTCTTGAAGTGAACCAAGTGCAAAATCTTCGACTTTGAATGTTGCCACATTTCATAACCCTCTGGGGCAACAGGCGGCTCAAAAGTGCGAGTTCCCTTTGACTCAAAAGCTGGCACCGACTGTTCATCGCATGACATTTCACTGCTGGAAGTTTCAGTGCAAGCATCATTCAAATCATGGTCAGAATCAACAGGAATCACCTTTGGCAAACTCCTCAACTTGTCAGATCCTACTAAGTCCCAGGCGCTGAGAAGCCGTTCATCATCACTGCTCTCAATTTTGACAACATTGGCACAACTCAACTCTTGCCCTTTGGATTGAGGCTCCGACAACACCTTGACAAGCCTGCCACTGCGAGTGCAATCAGGCCTGAACTTTCCGCTGTGAATCTCTTCCAACATGGCCTGGAGAATCTGTAATGGCCTAGCCATGCCGTCTCTGCTGTACGTCAATCCCATTGTAAAAGGTGAAGTGTGATATCCAAGCAACAAACGGTCTGACATCTCCACTCCACGTTTAGCCAGGTATGATAACATGGTGCACTTCAGAGAATGGCTGGAAACTTTTCGATCCTCCAAAGCAGCCCCATTCAAACCCAACAGAGCTCTGAGCCATTTGCCAGCCTCTTGCGAATCCAAGGCCCTGCGGCCCAACTCTCCACTGTCCAAAGGAGCCGGCAGCAATGGCTGACCCTTCGACATGTTCAGGCCCATGTCATTGCGAACCTTTTCCCACAAGACGGCCCAGTTCCTACCTGTGACACCCACTGCTGGTGCAATGAGAGGCAGAAATTGATGTCGATGCTGTAAAGCCCTCATAGTTTTGTGATGTCCTGTGAGCACCTCTACATAATGAATCGCATGCTGTGCATCACTCCACCGTGCTCGTGCATAAACCATGAATAGCAACGTACCACTGAAAAGTCTGTTCCAGCTGTCATCATCCTTTTCTAATACGTTGTGTAACCTTTCCAATTCTGTCACTAGAAGTGGGCTTGCCTGTGTCCTCTGCAGCGGTGCATCACTTGTAGCTGCGCCCCAACAACGTCTTCCTCTAAGCAGCTCGTCACATTCTGTAACGCCCATAGTGTACCTGACAAAAGCCACTGCCTCCAAGATGCCTTTGCCCCTGGATGGCGGTGCCCCACCACTGCGGAGTTCACACAACACTCCATAAAGCTGTGACTCATTGCAAGGGAAGACAAGATTTTTCTCACTCAACATCTGACACAGCAGTTTCATACTACCTGCACGTTTGTTCAATGTGCTAGGCGCTTTGCCCCTGAAGACGTCACCCAGCATTATGAGTTGTGCATTTGTAGAATTACAACCCTTCAAGCAAACAACGAAATCCAAACTGTCGCACCATGACAAGGCCAGGACCAACCAGTGCTTCAGCGCTTTCTGAAGCAAGGCTTCACGCTTTTCTTGCCACGCTATGTCATCTGTACTTTTGACACATGACTGGAAAAGCGGTCCATCAACTGTAAATGTCGCTGCAGTCTTTTGGCGTTTGTCTTGCTCCAGGGTTTCCTCGTTAACCAAGTCTGGGACAGGTAAAGGCCGTTTGAACTGCTGAGACAGGGCATCCCCTAAAGAATCTGTTCCAAAAATGCACCTCCAGAAACCAGAATTCCAAATAGGTTCAGCATGTTGAGGCTGTAGTGAATCCCATGCGGCACCAACTACATGTCCAAAGTCAATCCTTGAACCTGTTGCCTGCCCACCAACTGAAATTTCCAGGTCTCTTGCAGCAACTGAGGACGCAACTGATGCAGACGGGACTTCTGAAATGTCATCTACGTCTGTACCACCAAATAACTCACCAACAGCATTGTCTTCCAGTGGTAAAGACCCCTCGAAATCCATGAACCCCCTGGCAATTTGCAACCAAACAGGAAACAAACAGGGAGTTTCCCACCCACCACACCCTTAAGCCAAGATATTGCCATGCAAAAAACATCAGGATGTTTCTTACCAACAATGTTGGGAGATTTGTTTCAGTTTTGAAACACATTTGTATAAAAATTAAACGTCTCGTTTTCTTCAAAACTTAGGGTACGTGTTTTTACAGCTAACACTTTGCCACGCAAAGTGTTTTCAAAAATTGGAAATAAGGTTTTTATCCCTGCGGGAGTTAAAAACAAATTTGACCGCCTGCAAGACTTGATCAGCCACATCTCTCTGCAGTCCCTCAAATACTCGATGGGGACAAGAGAAGGAAACTTCCTGTGGGGCTTGAGTGTTACCGCCAGCTTCTTCGAGAAAACATGGCGCGATCTTGCTGGCCCAGCTCGCCGGAAACCACGCCAATAAGGCCGTAGTACCACTAACCAAGTCGACCCCCATGTGACGCCGCGAGTGGGGCTGGTTCGTGACTACAACTTTGACAGGGCCGCTGGGAGCGCGTTTCCGATTGACCTCTGCACTCTCTCTGGCTGCCACAATGAGCTCAGAGAGGATTGGACGGAACCAGAAAGTAGCATATAGCAGGCACTCCGTCTCTGGGGTGGCCAGGGACTCCGCTCTTCGAGTGAGAGAGCAGATGTACTTCGAGAGCGTTTCGGCCAGCCGGAGGGTAAAACTCCGGGCAGCATGTGCGAAGACCTCCTCAACCTTCTCAATCACGCCCCGCAGCCACAGTTCTGACGCAATCGTCATGAAAAGGCGAGCAAACTTTTCCTGCACTGAAGTTAGGGAGATGGAAAGCTTAGCTTGCAGCCATAGATGTGGAAGGGCTCCAAGGTTGTCAGGATGATAGAAAACACTGGCGCTAGGCTGTGAACTGCTGATCCAACTTGTCCGCAGCATCTTTGATTTCTTGTTCCGTAGGGTCGTCCATGGCCGGTGGCTCCTCTGGGGGTGTAGTCTCGTCTTTTTTTTCCCCTCCGATTTGGCCGATTCGCACTAGGCACGGTCCTTACAATTGCGTAAGCGGTGAAAAGCAGTAATGTATAGGACACGTGTGGTCCAAAAACTCTGGCAAATCATCACGAGGAACAAACCAAACAAAACAAAAACGCAACCAAAAACGACCCGCAAATCCCCCAGCCAGATTTGCGTTTCGCCACAAAGCAAAACAGCGAAGCAACAAAGAACGGGGCAGGGCCCAACAAAAACCAAAACAAAAACTTGAGATTTGCCTTGGATACAGTGACCTAAGCCACTGTATCATCCTCAAAAACATGCAAACTAATTAATTGCGGCAGTGCATGGAGTATAGTACACGATCGTCCAGACTGTCTTACCTGAGAAAAGAGAAGAGAATCCAGTATTGCAGGCAGACTGATGTGTAGCACGACAGAGGCCGCCTGTATGGACGTCTTGTCAATAGCAACTTCGCATCGCTGCTGTTCACCCTGTATCGTTCAGCGTATGCACGGCAGTCTGTTCCTGTCAATATGCACCACCGCAAGGGATTGTAATCTATTTCCCCCCCTAAGTGGGGAGGAGAGCACTGACAGCCTGCAAAATGGTGTGAGCACTCGCAGGAACCGTCAGATCGCAATGGGCCCAAGACCCTAAGGCCGTGGGTAAAAAGGTGGCTATAGGCCTGACCGGCACAATACGGCCATGACAGACAGATGAAGCTTCCGACCATAGCATGGGCTCGTGAGCACTTCCAGTATGATACTGCCGCTATGTATGCAAAAGTCGCATTCGCATTGCTGTCAAACTCGTTCCCCTAAACTATGAAGGTTGAAGTGGTTCACTGCGTCAGCACTAGGTTCTCAAACAGGAGTCACTAGGCGTCATCGTCCCAGCAAGTCCTGCGGAGAGGACCAGATGCACCGTATGTTAGCTGTGTATTCCAGACCAGGCCACTCTCTCCCACCGAGTGGGCCATTGCCAGGGCATTACAGAATATCCGCACAACGAACCATGTGGGCAGGCTTTGCTGCACTCGGGCGCTCCAGACTGAACTGCAGGAAGCACAACTGGACAGCGCCAGTAGAGCTCACTGCAGTGCAGCCTAGTCCATGGCTCTACCGGGAATCTACCGCCCCTCTCGGAAAAAACGCAGAAACAAAACAGAGCGAGAAGGGCCCTTCCCAATACAGCCAAAGAAAGAGCCACAAGACTCAAACAACCCAAACACAAACGAATTCAAAGGGGAAACAAGGAGAGGGGGGGACGGTGAAAAAACTGCCCCACCTCGGACAAATCCTTAGTCACTACCAGATGAGACTAATGTAGCTATGGTGAAACGAAGAGCTATGATGCAGAGCGGTAACCTCGGTATCCAGGCAACAGATGGAGCAAACAACAAAAAGCCAACCAACAGAAACCTGCCATCATGGGGGGAAGCACAAAGGGGGGAGCGGCCAAAGCACAACACACACAACACCACAAGCCACACAGAAGAAGCGAGGAGAGGAGCCAGGAGGCAGCAGAGGACAGAGAGAGAAAGGACACACACGCACTAGAAGGGGTACGAACGTGCCTTAGCGGAGTCCAAAAAGGGGCCAAGGATCATACAATGATGAATACCTCAGTGAGGGAGCACACAGCACCCCAACAACACAGGAAGCATGGTGTAGAGGGAAAGATCCCCACACAGGGCCAAAGGCCTTTGTTGCCATGAGACATAATGAGGAGGGGAGACAATGCGCAACAAACACTCCACGCACAGAGGCAAGGCAACCAGGCCGTCGCCGGAAGCAACGATACCCAGAGGGAGGGACCAGTAAAACCTGGGCCAAGGCGCCAAAGAGGACCATCCGAGGGGGAGGGAGGGCCACGTCAGGCAGGGAACAGGCAACAAAAACAGAACCAAATAACAAGGCACCAACACCTAATGTAGCTCTGCTAAGGGCAAAACCTAGGGATTAGTCAACGAATTCAGATACCTTAACTAGTGGGAAGGGTGGGAAAGTGGGTGTCTCGTCAAGACTAAGTCTGGGGATAATAACAACAGTTTCATTACCCATCGATGATTGTCAGGCAAAGGCTGCGAGAGCGTGCGCTCGTGCAATAGGCTTCATGGTGGAGGCGACCTTAGTATAATCTAAGCTCTCGACTGGACAACACATTCTAAACACTAGTGCAAAGAGAAAGCATGCTGCCCGATCTGTTATGCCTAAGCTGGCACTCACACACAACTACAAATGCGGCTACCAACTGTTGGAGAGATCTGAATAGGTAGGGGCCAGGCATGTACAGCATAATGAACCTAACAATTATAAATGAGGAAGAGCTGTGTCCCCTACTGCATACCAGTGCACCTGTCACGTCTTTGGACAGACACACCGGTATGGACAGTAACCTTAAGTAGAGATGACGAAGGGACCAAACAGAGATTTAGGTCAACTCCCACCACCATTGTTGATGAAACAAAGGCCAAATACTGTGTGAGGGACAATGGGGAGTGAAACCGAAATGAGACAAAAGAGGAAGGGGGAGAAGGGGTGGACACAGAAAGGGTATAAGTGGTGCGAGCAGGGGTGAGCTGGGGATCATGTCATACCTCTCGTGAAATGTTCCAAATAATGCTTTTTATCCGATGTGATAGTGTCGTTCCATTCGTTGGTGAGTCCAAACGAAACTGGGTTCACTCCTTGCTGAGCAATAGCACGCTGATGAAGCGCTCGGATCGCCCTTTGATGTTCGTCCAGATCTTCCGGAGGGACTCTCCTGCGGACTTTCCTGTCCGGGAAGTTTCGTTCCCGCAGGTTGGTTTGCAAGGCATGTCCCGCTACATAAACTGCAGGTTGCTGGAATAAAACACGCTCTGCAAATCTGTGGAGATGCACTGTCCACTCAGCAAACATATGGCTGTGTGACAGTTGATTCCTGAGTCGCGCTTCCGTTTGATGAAGGCTTCCATTGGTATGCCACAATCGCAAAAGACTGTAGTTGGAAGGCCAATCAAGTGGGCACAGTGTGGCTGTTTCTTTCCACTTTTCAGGTGTAAGCCCTGCTTGAGAGGGTATGATCACTTCCAGAGTAGTGCGATTCGGTCCCAGCGGTTGGAGACCTCGCATCATGTATGGTTCAACGAGCCCTGTGGTATATCCATGGATGAGCTCCTGGAAACATCCAGCCATTTGAAAGTCTTCATCCAATCCAAGGCGAAAACCAGGCATGTTTTTGGCAGCAAATTTAACTGCCTGGAGCAGCTGCTTTGCTCCCTCCACTGGAGTCTCGTCACAGGAACGTTTCGGGCACGTGATGTTAATTTCTTGTGGTTTCTGCGCATTCTCAGGAGCATTCTCGAGAAGTTTGGGAGCAATTTTGCTGGCCCAGCTAGCCGGGAACCATGCCAGTAGGGCAGAGGCACCACTCGTAAGGTCCACTAACCCAGTAGTGCGTCGATGCGGCCGATCTGTGACCAGGACTTTAACTGGGCCACTCGGCGCTCGACTCCGATTCACCTCAGAGCTCTCTCGGGCCGAGCCAATGAGTTCAGACAGGATGGGCCGAAACCAGTAAGTGGCATACAACAGGCATTCAGTTTCTGGAGTCACCATGGATTCAGCCAATCTCATCAACGAGCTCATCGCCTGGGCGAGCTTCTCTGCCAGTCGAATTGTGAGAGCCCTTGCCGTCTGCAGGAGGACATCCTCCACACTGGCAATTTGCCCGCGCAACCACAGTTCACAGGCCACACTCAGCAAGATGCGCGCAAACTTTTCTTGGATGGCAGTTAAAGACAACGTCAATCTCGCCTGTAGCCACAGCGGCGGGAGAATTCCAAGGTTTTCGGGTATGCAAAAAGGGTTTCCGTTAGGTTGGACATTAGTAATCAGGATTGCTAGCTTGTCAGCTGCACTCACGATCTCGTCTTCAGAGGGATCTTCAGCTGCATCAGGTATGGGTGGGCACCACGCAACTGTAGGGTCTTCTGGATCACTCTCGTCATCGGTAGAGGCTGCTTCCTCATCCGAGGAGGGGTCATTCACTGTGTCTCCTGCACCCTCGGGGCTTGCGAGTTTCATAGACCCTGGATCAAATTGGCGATCCAATGTGGCCAAAAGGTCCGGCTGCAACCGATGGGCATCGAAGTAATGGATACCCGGGATTACGACAAGTTGTCGATCCTGTATACCCACGTGAAAGAAGACCTTGTGGCCTCTATGTCGATGAACAAGTGCTGGGGACCCATTATAGGCTGCACATAGCCAGAGAGGAGATCTGTAACCATCAGCAGCGTAACCATACAAGTATTCACGATCAATCGAGCAGGGGAAAAACCCGCTGGTCGTCAGCACATGGTCACGTGTGCGGGACTCTAGCGCTGCAAGGACATCAGGGGGAAGACGTAGCTTGTCTCTGCATGCCACAACCAGCCGATATCGTCGCCACGCTCGTGTTCCATTAGTGGTCACTATCATGGCAATAGCAAGGGGGGGTTTATCTTGGGGAATGAAAGGTGCCTCTAATCCCCAGTCCAGTATGGCACTTTTGTCGCTGGGGTAGGTTGTAGGGCCATGGTACTGAATGTCTCGGCCTTTCAGCGTGAAGTATCCATAATGGTACACTCCTATTGTCTGAGCCATGCCAATCATCCCTGCCATATCGAGAGGCGAGACAATATAGGTATGTTCAATGGCTCTTGTGAGCGCTACAGTTGCTCTTCCATAGCAGTCCTCCCGCTCGTCTGCTGTTGCATCCCTACGTCCTCCACTTAGAAACCCGACACCTGTTTGAACAATGACCGCAATGCGTGCTGTCGCCCCTGCAGCAGAGGAAGTGGTGGAAACTCTCAGCCCGCCATACCACGCGGACTGAAAGCCATGCTGGAGCAGCAAGTTGTGCACCGCCGTACGGTTGCATAAGACAAGCAGCTGCGAGGTCGCTCCCTGTTGCAAGTTGCGATAATAATTCTTCAGGTAGGTGCAGAAGGCAACCACATCTTCAACAGCTGCTCTTAGATCTTTAGGTGCATTCCACAGTACTGTACGGAAACCTCCTTGTGCCACAGTGGCCTCATGTGGCACGAAGTGTCCAATGTAGATGTGATTGGGCTCGTGCAGGACTAATTCAGGATAACGAACTGCAACGATCGCTTGGTACGTCAGCATTGAGACCCGTGAGCTGTTAGGGAGAATGATACCCCAACGATGAGGACCACATAGCCCGGCTGCTTCAAGGGTTGTGGTACACTCAGGTACTCCAAACTCCTCTGGTGCTGTGGCAATCAGCAGGACTGCTAGAGCTGCTGCAATGAGGCTGCTATGTGCATCCAACTGGCACGAGATTCGGCAGTGGAACACCCGCCTTAGGGCGACAGGCAGCTCGTAGTCTTGCGGAGTGGATGTCCATGGGCCACTATGCGGCTTGTTTGCAAGTCTCAGCAGTTTAAAGAGATCTGACTCCGGATCTTGGCTCGCATCAGGCCAAAGCTGAGCTACAAGGGCTGCCATTCGTGCCGGCGGAAGATAGTCTCCTGGCTTCTCAAGCGCTCGGAGCCCTAACGGCCGTTGCAACAGTTTGCGTCGATTGACAGCCGCTGCTCGGCCTTTGGACAGCCCTCCTGGAGTTTGCCTGTGATCTCCAATGAAGACAGTAAGGGTTGGTTGTTGAATGGCAGCGAGAGCTGCAATCTCATGGTAATTGCCATACTGTTGACTTTCGTCCATGAAAGCAAGCCAGGTGCGAGAGATCCAATGGCCAAAAGTGGAATAGCGCATCGCCATTTCCGCCGTGGCTGAGCCACCTGTTGCAATGAGTACATTCTTGTGAGCGATGATTCTATTACGGTCACTGCATCGGACGTCAATTTTGGAGGCATATGCGTCTCCTTTACCTTCCTCCATGCGACCAATTAGCCTACCAAAGCTCCTGATTGTGGGGGGCGCGAGGTCACTTAATTGATCCGCAAGTGCTTTGGCAGCTACATTTTCTTTCGTATAGATGATCGCAACAAAGTCCTTGAGTTCGCAGCTCAGGGCAATGAGCAAGACCGCAAGGGACCGCGTTTTGCCAGCACCAAAGACCCCTGCAATACATAAGTCAGATCTTCCTGTCAGAATGGCCAGCAACAGTGCAATTGAGACTGTCAAGACATGTCCATCACCGTGGGCTGCTAGAGGAAGTAGATGCTCACGGTAATAACTGTCATGGGCCCCATCCATCGAGATCGTGGCTGGTGTCAAAAACCGGCTCAAGATTCTGACTAATGCATCAGTCAGCTGCGTTTTGCGCTCGCTGGCCATACGGCGAACAGGTATATGCGGCTGCACGATGCCCATTGCCAATGGTAGGCGCGACTGGTTAGCTTGTGCAAACACTAAGAGTTCATGGCGGCTGCGTGTGTCTCCCAGAAAGGCTAGCTCCTCCCACACTACGGCCATGGACACGTGGTCTTCGATGGGTTTCGGCCAGTCCTGTGCAGGATCAAAGTAACTCATTGTTTTGAGATACTGGTCCAAAAGTCGCCCACAAAAGGTCCGAGCAATGGGTAGCGAGACGATAACAAGCTCCAGCAACTTCGGGGCAATGCGCTTGAGCGCTCGCTGAGCAGGGTTCTTGCTGGTTCCGCTAGGCATCACCTTTTCATGTACCAGTAATATGACACACCGCTGCTGAGTGTCTGGCAACTGGAGTACTCCCAGTAGTGCTCTGCCCGCCATCACGTTGGCTTCCAAGTTGCCTAGATTCCCAGCTTCACAGAGAGCACGCGGCGAGGTCGTTGGAACTTCCGAAGGTGCACTAAAGAGCAGGAGCGGGGCACCGTCAGTATGTAGGTGAATGACATGAAAGCCAGCATACGCCTCATATTGGTAGGTAACCTGTAACCGTGTTCCCGTTTGTCCTCGCTTCTTTTGCTGAGCTAGTTCTACACTAACCCAGGGCTGGAGATGTTGGAGCTGCCGTCCCGCATGATAAGCGTCTAGTTGCGGAAGCACCATGTCCAGTAGGAAGATGAGGGTACGTAATGAAAAACCACGCAGGAATTCCGCCAGTAAGTTGCGAACCAGCAACCCTCCCTCATCATGGGATCCTCCCGGTGTAGGAATCATCGCAATCAGAGCTGCTTGTAGTTCAGCTTCCGTATCAGGCTGACCATCCCGAATGTCCCGTCCGACAATGGGTACTGTTTGTAGCTCAGTGTTCCCCTCTCCCGCTGCTACTAACAGAACACTTAGTGTCGTCTTGAGGTGTTCAGGAAGGTCAAAGCTAACCCATGAAAGTACACGCAGCAATCCCTCGCACCGTACTCCATGTGGAATGACTTGAGGGGTGGTGATTTGCAATCTTTGGATTTCATGGACTCCTTCATCAAGGTCAATGAAGAGCAAGTGGCCATAGGAGTGTTTGGCACGCCCACTCCATGTGGGGTGCCCTTCTATAAGAACAACCTGATAATTGAATTCTGTCAGGGAGTCAGGTTTCCACACACATAGCCGGTCCTCCAGACAATGCACCAGTGTGACTCTGCGTTCGCCAGTGGCAAGTCGCATCATCTCTGGCGGCGTCGCAATCGCAGCAACTTTGGTGAGGCCAGGGAACGCAGCGAATTCACTCAGGATCTCGTGGACTGCAAGGCCCGTATAGGACCCTGCCGAGAACCCATAAACGTTGATGTCCCTGACACCTCCTGTATCCGCTGTAGTGACTAAGTGTGGAAAACATGACTTCAGAAATAGATGTTTACCTTGCGGATGGTAGCAACGAAAGATCTGCATAATTGCTGTTGACCAGGTCGGGTGTGGTGGCCTGGCATGGGCTGGCCGGATATTCGCGGCCTCAATGAGGCGAATCGCTCTCGTGAGCAGCAGTTGTTGATCGGAGAACTGTTCAGGGAGGAAATCTCGCCAAGCTGTCCATCCTTCTGCAGTGGAGAGTAGCTGGTATACCGCATATTCATGCACTGTTTTGGTGAGGCCCAATTGGGTGACATGTGCTTCCCAATCATCTGTCATCGCAAGCGATGGGCCATACACCTTTGTTTGCGCAAGATTTTGCAGGAAAATATCATAGTCGTGTTCGCCATTAAGTAGGCCACCCCCTAATCCACTGCAATGCACTTCAAGGGGTCGGTCTTGCATTGGGGCGTCATCTTGCCAGACTTCTGAGAGGGAAAGGACCCAGGAGGCCCACTCGGCAGAGCCTTTGAGCGCTACGGGCAGCGCAGCTTCAGGTTGTCTTCAATGTAGTTTTGTTTGGACACTTCTCCAACATCTATGGCCTGCTCATTGACAGTGACTTCCCATTTAGCCATCTCTCTGAAAGGTAACGGAAGACCAAACTTTAGGAGAGCTGCTTGCTGCAGCGATGTACATGAGGGTTCCGATTGTTCCTTCCGTTGCCACAGTCCACACAGCAAGATTAGTTGAGCTTGGGAGAGAGGAGGAGGAGGCACTTTGGCATGCAGTCGAAGACCAACCACTGGAAGGAAATTGTGATGCAGCCATTGGGGCTTCCATTCTTGTGTACCAAATAAAGCCGCAGCCAGCGGCAACCAGCCGAATTGGACGAGGTCAGCGAGACTGCTAGGCATTCTTTTCTTGGCATTGGTGCCAAACCCATGCAGAATAACAGGCCGCATGTAATGTGGCTCGATTGCCATGGCTTGGTACATCTTGTCTCCTGGTAGCACTCGTACACTGACCTCACCTGGCAGCAGGCTAAGGGTCGGAAGGGCACCTTGCTCGTAGGCAGGCCGAGCCCATTTATGGAAGTTCGGTTGTCTGCCTTGGTAGCCATCAAGGATCCCCCGTAAATGACCATGGCGCGGCCAGACTCCAGAGGCTGGGACCGGAAAAGTGACTAATCCAGACCACTGGCCTAACAAACTCCACGCATGGCACCAATCTGCAGTAACACGGGTGGACGTGCCAAGCAGAGGAGAGCCAAGTAATCCACTAGCGACTGCTTGCTCAACGTCTGCAGGTGGATATGTAGTGGCAAGGTAGGCTTCGACATGTCTATGGTAAGCACTGGTAATAACGTGGGCTATTTCATCAGGATCCGTATCCGAGTCCTCCAAGGCAGTGACAGGTACAGGACTCTCATGACCCGAAGCTAATACAATGACCAGACCCGCGTTGATTTCAGTGAATGCCTCACTCACAAGGATGACTCCTTTGGGCCTACGCGCAGTGGCAGTTTCATCCACGGCTGCTTTGTCCTTCCGGGTAGGTTTGGTTGACCCAGCCGGGGAGGAGTCATCGCTGCTGGACGTTGCCCGACGAGACATGCGGGGACTCGGGTCTGGCGAATCACCATAGTCAACTTCGTCTGCCAAATTGGCACCGTAGGTGAACGGAGGGGCTCGTAGTGGATCAGCTGTTCGGACAGCAATATGGTCCGCACTATGCGATCTGGATAGCTTCGATGGTGGACCAGGCTGCTGCATGTCCCTTCCCGTGTCCACAGAGCGCGCACGTTTGTGCGATGACGCAATGGGGCTTGACAGTTTGCTCTTTGCAGCTTTGCTTGATGTAGCTGGGCGGGTTGGGTCAGTGCTCGCTAGCCAAAGTTCTCGTATCTCAAAGAGGGTCACTGGCACACAATCGCTGTCGATCAGTGCAAAATTGATGGTCGGAAAGAGGAACACACAAGCATCAAGGATGCACGTCCCTGCCCATGTCGGGTGTACTTTATGAAGACCAGTGTCAGCTGAAATGTGGACCAAGACAACTGTGGTGAGTTCTCCATATGGACCGACATAGCGTAACCGTTCTTTCCACCAAGCAGCGACCATTGGCCAATGGCTGAGTCCAGGCACAGACTTGACCTCGTCCGATTGCAAATGGGTAGGAAATTGTTTGGGGATTTTTTTTTTTTAGTTTGGGGAATTTTTTTTTTGATTTCCGGTTCTCACCATTTTCCATGCTATTTGCAGCATTTTGGAGCTGGAAACTGCCATTTCCACGGTATGTGCAACGGTTTTGAGTTCGAACCTCTCATTTTCCATTGTATTTTCCACGGTATTTGCAACAGTTTGCAGCATGTTCTGTCCATTTTCCATGTTCTTTGCAACATTTTTGAGCTGGAATCTGCATTTCCACCGTATGTGCAACATTTTACAGCTACATTCCTCACAGTACTTGCAGGATTTTGGAGCTGAAGGCTGACATTCCAACAGTTGTTTGTTGTTACTGTTACTGTTGTTGGTGTTGGTGTTGGTGTTGTTGTTGTTGTTGTTACCGTTAGTGTTGTTAGTGTTGTTAGTGTTGCTAGTGTTAGTGTTGTTATATATATATACAATATATATATATATATACAATATATATATACAATATACATATATATATACAATATATATATATATATACAATATATATATATACAATATATATATATATATACAATGTATATATATATATATATATATTCTAACCAAAGTAGTGTATTGAAATGTGTGCAAGCTTGAATTTAAATAAAAAAAAGCGGGAGGGGGGGATTGGGGGGGACGGCGCAGCGCCTCCCCCCCAAAGCAGATTGGAAACACCTATTTTCACATGCAAGGTGCTAGGTTGAATGTGATACTCAAGGTGTATATACTACACGACATGCACCTTGGAAACATGTGGAATGTAGGTTAAGGCACAACGATGCACAATAGTTTCATTTGATGTTATCATCGAGTTGGTTTAAGATCTATTTATATAAGGTTTGGTTCAGGGTTGGCTTGGGGTTTGAATATCATCCGCATGATAATGCAAACCTTTTAGGTAGATATATATATATATATACAGATAGATAGATAGATATATATAGATATAGATATATAGATAAATAGATATATATATTTAAAGATATATAGATATAAAGATATATGTATATATACATATAGTAATATAGATAGATATATACAGATATATAGATATATGGTGGTATATAAATATATATATAGAGAGAGAGATATAGATATATAGATATATATATATAGATATAGTATATATATATAGAATTAGCTCTATAGTATCTAATAAGAGCCATCATAGATTTATAGTGATATAGTATATATATAGATATAGTATATATATAGAGAGAGATATAGATATATAGATATATAGATAGATATGTATAGATAGATAGATAGATAGATAGATAGATAGATAGATAGATAGATTAGATAGATTAGATAGATTAGATAGATTAGATAGATAGATAGATAGATAGATAATTAGATAGATAGATAGATAGATAGGTAGATAGATATATAGATAGATAGATATATATGTATATAGATATATAGATATAGATATATATAGAGATATATAGATATATATAGATATATATAGAGATATATAGAGATATATATAGATATATAGATATATATATATATAGATATATATATATATATAGATATAGATATATAGATAATTATATAGATATATGATATATATATATAGGTATATAGATATATAGATACAGCCATAGATGTAGATATAGATACAGATATAGATAGACATAGATAGATATAGATACGTAGATATAGATAGATATAGATAGATATAGATGGATATAGATGGATAGAAGATGTTGCTCCACACCTCATGGAAAAGCAAAAAAGCAAAAAAGCAAAGAAAAGCAAGAAAAGCAAAAAAGCAAAGAAAAGCAGAAAAGCGAGAAAAGCAAAAAAGCAAAGAAAAGCAAGGAAAGCAAAAAAGCAAAAAAGCAAAGAAAAGCAAGAAAAGCAAAAAAGCAAAGAAAAGCAGAAAAGCGAGAAAAGCGAGAAAAGCAAAAAAGCAAAAAAGCGAAGAAAAGCAAGGGAAGCAAAAAAGCAAAAAAGCAAAGAAAAGCAAGAAAAGCAAAAAAAGGAATAGAAGCAAAGAAGCAGAGAAGCACTGCAGGAGGCAATAGAGTAAGCAGGAAGAAATCCAAAAAAAAATCCCTAAACTAAAAAAAAAAATCCCTAAATAAATGGCCCTCCATTGCAAATCACGATTGTCCGTCACCAAATATACCGTATGGTAAGGCAAGAAAGCAGAGCTTTGACTAACCAACCATCGGTACAACTTGTGCCAGTCAGGTCCAGGTAAGGTTTCGCTCCCGTTGACCATTGCAATTTCGTAGTCATGGCGATCAGGTGCAGCTGTCTTCTTATGGGGGTCTCCAAATCGCCAGTGCTGTTCAATTGATACATTCAGCCCGTACTCAGTCGAAATGCTCTTGTGCTGTTCAAGTGCGTAGAGCAAGTCAAAGAAGCTGATGTTAGGGTTCTTCGCGTACCAGGACTTCACAACTTGTTCCCTGGAAAGCAGAGACATCACACTGTGCAGTTCCTGTGTAGCAGATTTGGGTGTAAAAGTTATTAAGGGGGAGGGTGGGAGGTGTTGAGAATCCTGACACGTCTTTGGTCAGAAGACTCAAGCACTCCAGTCAGTCTCGAAAGTCAAAATCAACCAAAAAAGGGAAAACCAAAGCAAGCCCAACAAAACAGACAACAACCAGAAAAGGCCAAAAGCAACACAAACCAAAGAAACAAGGGGGGGAGGGGGCAAGTGTTGAAAAACCTGACACGTCTTTGGCCAGGCAGTTCAAGCACCTTAACAGGAGACAAGTGGAATCGAAAATCACCCAACACTCAAGAAATTAAGGTACGACAGCACAACCGAGGCGGCGCACAAGGCAGTGAGGGAGCAAAGTGAAATCAGGGGGGAAGGAACGGACAAGAGAGGCTGGAAGCCCTGACAGTCTTTAGTCAGAGAATCCAGGCACGAGAGTGAAAAGGAGAAAGAGAGGGAAAGGGAGGGAGCAGACCGCAAGGACGAGCCAAAGAACAAAAGAGGAGAGGAGAGAGCAAAAGAAAGAGAGGGGTGGTGGAGAGAGGCGCTGGTAGCCCTGGCACGTCTTTGGCCAGAAAAACCAGAAACCAAATGGAAAGGAGAGAAAGGAGTCAGGTGAAAGGAGATAACGCAATGAGGGGCACTATCGTGGAATAAGGTCCCAATGCACGAAAGAGCAAGGTGTAATCTGTTGTATGACAAAACAAGCCTGTAGTAATACCCTTTGCCCAATCACCGGAATGGTTTGTTATATCGATCCCTCACCGAGGTAAGGAAGCACTATATATTTCCCTTTTCTGGAAATAAGCTGAGGCAGCAGGTCTGTCTACTGCCGTACTTTGAGCCGATAGGATCGCAGGGAGCGGTAGCTACATGTAACAGAGCACACGATACTTGTGTAGTTAAGGACATCATGGTTGAAATGAAAGATGTGACTAATGTGTACTGCTCTTTCGTTTTTCCTAGGGTCACAAGCAGGCCAGAATTCAGCCTTTACCTGGTGCCAGCCTCTCACTGGGAAAGTGTTCATCTGGAGCACACAATTAGTCAACTTGGTGCAGGAATGTTTCTTCCCGGTTGAGCTCCGGGGGTGATTGCGGCTCATTTCGTATTCGTACTGGTAAATACAGTCCTTCTAGTATTCTGCGCCATCGAAACGTAGCGAAGTTTGTCTGTCGAGACTGTTTTTCAACGATATGTTGGTATTTCCACACAGTTTGATTCATGATAGTGGTGGCCCTATCTGTCAAAGCTGTGGGTTTCACTCGCGCCAGAGAAGATTGCTCACGTCTCACCACGTCTGTTGCGCTACAGAATTGCTGTAGCAGGTCAATGACCGTGTCTTCAGCACTCTGCGCAGCAGCAGCTTGTACAGCGTTGAAGACTTCTTTACGGGCAGGGTGACCGTACCATTGCAGTGAATGGCAAAGCACGGAGGCAATCGCAATCTCCTGCCACGGGTCCGCTTGTGCATCTAGGAGCAGCTGTACATTTGTCCTGTGCCGATGGAGGACAGCAAGGAAGAGGGGTGGTAGCGCTCCTTTCACGGGCATCACCGAGGCACCAGCCTCAAGCAAAGTTTGAACAAGCTGCGAGCTGCCCAACTCAACTGCTAATTCCAACATAGTGGTAGGTTGCGTTTTGGGCGGGATGATATTGGGGTCAGCTTGGGCTTGTAACAGTAGATAAGTTAAACTGGCCCCATGTCGAGGGAAGCAGTGGCCAGCAGTAGGCTGGTAAGCATACGGATCAGCAGAGTGGTCTCGAAGGATAGCAGAGGCTACTAATGTGCTGATATGCCCTCCCTCCGTCGTCACGTCCATAAGGCCTACGCCCCTGCCAAGAAGATAGCTTACATCAATCACATCTTTGTGATCAATGGCAGTTATAAGGTCTTGATATTGCTGTGCTGACGGGACTTGCAATGACTGCACTATATAGCATAATGTTGCCTCATTTGTATCAGTGTCGAATTGGACAGCCCTCAATGGCGATTGGATTACTGACGAACTGTCTGCGTAGAGGACCACTTGGAAGGGTGAGTCCAACCTAAGCACCATCGCCGTCTGTTTCATAATATCCCATCCGAGTGTTGTCCGTTCCAAGACGTCCATCATCAGGGCTGTTTCGCCAAGGATTCCATGGCGCACACGGAGTCGCATACTTGCCCCGTAAAAAGAAGCGGAGGCAACCCTGACAGTCTTTAGCCAGAGAGGCCTCGCACTTATGACTGATACCACCAAACTCATATAGGTACGGGCTAGGAAGGATACTGAGGGATATGCCAGGAAGTATAAAAAGTCAATGACTAGTATGACAATCTATATTTGAGCCAGAATTGCTTTGCAGATCAAAATCAAACAAAAAGGAGAACATTGCTACACGGTCTCGTGGACATGCAAGACAACACATTGTATACATAACAGCCAGTCAGATGCTACAGGCGCGCGCTGTACAGCCTGTCTGTGATAACATAGGTTTAAAAAGTACGGCAATTGAGTTAGTATAAGACTAGCCTTGTATTAGGAAACGTTGGTGATGATCAGAAATCCAGTGCCTTTATTTGAGCTAAAAATGTTGCAGGCCCTCTATCGAGCAGCGTGGCAAAAGGCCTCATGCTCACCAAAGACACCTCCTGCATGAGTGCAATGGAAAATTACCGCAAACCATGTTTTACATGCATTCTTAGATGTTGCACTCTAATCGACTTTCACTGATCTATCAGCAGGCATGCCATCTAGTGCAATTACCATCTTTTTCACGTCCTGCATCCTCGGGGTGAGGAAAGGGCCACAGTCTTCGCTGCGGTTCCTTCGGACTGTATACAGCATGCAGATGTCAAAATCTAAGGTCGCTCAGTTTTGACTTCCCTCTGTAGCTGGATCTGTGCAAGATTCAGTCGGAGCAGCTGAAGCAGCTTGCACCAAATCTTCACCTTTAGCCGTGGCTTGTTCGTGCTCGATCTGCACTAAATTGCTCACAACTTCTTCCATTTGGGTGGCTGCCTCCATGACAACAGTTAATAGAGTGCGTGCATAAGCCAGCTGTTTAGCAGCCCGGGCCCGGCCCTCTGCTGCAGGTCCTAGTGGCGGTACCTCACCATGCCGCCACATTGTGACTTTGCTGGTCGTATGGGTTGGTATTGCAGCTGATTTAGTCTCAGACTGATCAGCAAAGGTTGCATTGAGTTTCTGCAGATCACGTGCACTGTAGTTCCCGGACGGGTCAAGCTGTTGAGTACTTGTTTGTCCCGAGGGGTCAGAGTACTTTCTCTTGCCATGTAGGTTCTCTTCTCCTCGCGGCATAGACTTAAATGGCACTCTTGTGTTCAAAGCCAGTCTTGAAAGTTTCGTGAACTGCTGAACTACAGCGGGATTCTCTGTTCAGGGCGATGGTTTTGTCCGTCACCTTGCCTGAGCTATTGGTCAGTTCAGTGAAGGGCCAGCACGGTGTGCGATTTGCCAGGATATTATGTTCATGCATCCTGTCGACATAGAAATGATTCAATTTCTCATTGTGTTGGTGGTTCGTGATGACTGCAAATCTTCTGGGGCTAACCCAAATCCATAGATCTTCCTGAAAGGAATCTGTGGCATAGAAGGGCCATATCTGTCGGCCTCCCATTTCCACAAACCAAAAGTTGGTATAGACGTCATCACTGGCCTCAGTATCTACGTGACAGAAATCATGCGACAATTTGGCGGAGCTGGACCCTGGATAGGCCCAGTCCGGCGGGCTCTTCATGTCGTCATTGAGGATAATATTCCAGCATTCTCCATTGATGCACATTCTATATTCATAGAAAGACCACGCATGGAGCTGCTTGGCGTGCTCATAACAGCCCTGCTGCCGATAGACCTGGATGCCATCGTATTCCGTAATGTAGGACTCTTTGTACTCAGGTCGCTGGTATTCACTGTGAGCCTCAGGATCATTATTGCCTCCAGCTGGGCCCTCTTGGTCAGGCCCAGTCAGTGGGCCTGCCTTCAGGGTGACCTTATCACCAATCCAGTGCGCCATGACTGCCCACCGGAGTGCACAAAGGTATGGGAGAAGTAGGGACAGAGAGCAGGAAGGGAGAACAGAGGAATCAGTCACAAATGACGGGCAGGGATGGACCAGGGAGCACACTTGAAGTACAAACAGTCACGGTAAGCAGATGGGGTAGCAGAAAAGGAGACAGCCAAAGGGAGGGGAAAGATGAAGAAGGCAAATAGAGGGAAAGTAAAATAGAGAGAGGGTACTCCCCTGACACGTCTTTAGTCAGAGGAGTGGGAACCCTGCAAATGGGGAGGTGGTTTGAGCCACAGAAGTGCGGCAGGGTATACAATATTGCTGACAGATCTCAATCTGCAGAACTTGACCAAGGTGGGCAAGTGTACTCATGAGTACCGCTGCTTATCATGCTCTCTGTCGTGACGTAACTTATCACTTCATTTTTGTCAGAATTTTCTCTCACTGCAATATCACCCTTGAGTACAATAGGCAAGCCCCTGCTTCGAGCCGGTTGATTCATCAGAAACTTGTTAAAGAGTGAGTAAGTTCGGTATAACTGTGCTGTACATGAGCTAAGGCTATGTACACCGTAGATGAATCTGTGAGGCCTATTCCTTCACGGGAAAGCTGTTCAAGCAGCAAACCATCAAGGCACCCTACCGTCTCTTCTTTGATTGAGAAAAAGCAGGGGGTCCTGTGCATGAGTCCATTGGATGTGAGGAGGTAGTCTTGAATTTGTTGTTCTTCAAGTCTGATTACTGCATGTGTAGCAGTGTGTGCAATCCAAGTCGCAGCATCAGGCATTCGTAGGTGTAAAATTAGCAGTTCGATGTTGTCTCCTATAACTCCAGATGGAGGTCTTGCTTCGGGCGATATTGCGCCGATAACTCCATCCACTACATCTAAGTGCTTCATTTCATCACCATGGCAAGTCAGTGTGCGCTTTCTGGCTACGACTCTATGTCTAGCGTTAATTGCTTGAAAACATCAAGTAAACTCCAAGGATGTATACTGGGTAGTATTTGTGGGAATTGTGTTGTGAGGTAGCCATTCTTGAGGACATAATGGCAAGCGAAGGTAATGAGTGGCCCGTAAATCGTGCAAATTCCACTGATCTGAGATACGGCAACTCTAAAAATCACCAGTCATTTCACTTTTTGTTACAGGAGGACGACTTCCGGCGCACTTAACTCTCTGTCGGGGCTGCGAATGGCCGCAGTGGGCTGATCCTGCACGAGGAGATTAAACCTTATGGCGGGAGCCATCATTCTGGCTACATCCGCTAGGAGCGTGCTTGGTTGGAGTCTTTGCACTGTTGAACTGGTCCCAGCTGCTATGGTGGTCCAGATGCGGAGGTTGGGTGGCAACCCTGACCGTAATAGTAGAAAAGCAACTTCCACGACTGTATCAGCTGCTTGCCGCATGGTCCTGCGGTCCAGAAAGCCGCCCAGGGTCGCAGTGATGTGTATTGTCTGAATGATCAGCCGAAATGGTCGGGCATCTATTGGTACTGGAGCAAGTCCCGCCTGATCGGTCATGCCTCCATCAGCAGCTGGAACTAAGTATAGGTGGTTGACCCACAAACCTCGTGTAGACGGACAACTAAAACCTGCCACTCGGACTATGTCCTCGTACGATGCTGCTGGTGCTGTCAAAAGATGCTGTGTGATGCGCTGTCCGTCCAATTCAACCTGCTGAAGGTCAGCTTCTAAGGTGTTATATATCAATTGCAATCCATGTGCTTCTTCTGGGAAAAAGGTGACACATCCACACTGTACTAGCCGTACTGTACGCCTGAGGTCTCGCACAGCCACCATAAGGTCTTGTGCTGCTTCCAAACTATATAGGATCATCTTTACCGGCATAGAGAGCTGGTGTTCTTCTCCGCGAAGTCGCACATACCCCATGGCAGTACGGGCAGAGAGAGTGGAGGCCCACTACGTAAAGATTGCTAGTTTGCGAATACAGTGAAAGGGACATTAAGGTGGCAAATTGGTGGATGTTGTTGTGGGTCAGTTGCAATCCCGACGCGTCTTTGGTCGGAAAGACAACGTGACCACCATGGTGGGGGTACTTCAGGTCAGGACATGTCAAAAATTGGTACATGTCGGTTATGACACTATGATGACTGTCTCGCTGGGGTACCTCAGCCTGTGTGATGGAGAGGATGGATTCAAGTTCCTATCCCGTTGTCACTGAACTACGCTCACATCTAGTCTTCACACCCTTGAACTAGAGAAGAGCCTAGGACACTGAGTGAGTTACCCATTGTGTACGAATTAATACTAGAAAGCAAGAACAGACAAGTTAAGTACAGGTTGGGGGTCATCCTAAGCCCTTCCTTGAACATCACGTACACTCGCCCTTGTAGAAATGTCATCTAGATTGCTAGTGGGTATGCAAGGGATATTGCTTGTTCGGCATGCCAGCTTAGGTGGGATGAAATACCTGTGAGCCAACAGGAAAGCATGTTCACACTGCAGTCACCGCCGGCACTGTCAAGAGGAGGATTGCTGGCCCCTAATAGGTAAGCATGTGGTTCAGTTCACATAAAGTTATTTACAAGACGTGCGAGAATCACCACATGAAAAGCTGCCCAAGGAGCCCCTCTTTTGATTGCCTGACGATCAACTTCGCTGGACTTCTGCTAACTCATTGTGCCTCACAGGTCATTGAAAATGGTTGCATACGCTTCACTTAGAGCATACCAATTTTTCTGTAGTCGATAAAGTGCTCGGTTGGCTTCTTGTACAAGATCATTATGTTGCATTTGCAGCACTTGGATGCCTTCACTGAGTTGGAAGATCCTATCCGCTTCATCTTCATGAGTAGGAAAAAGGCCTGCTATTGCGTTTTGGCACTCTTGCGAGAGCCGAAAATCAAAGCAAGGTCGATCATCTTCATGGACAGCACTGTTGATTCGTGATTGTTCACTCCGTGCGATTCCTTCCAAGGTTGGCTGCAGTGTTTCAATGCGATTGCCTAGTATATTGTAAGCATGCATAATTTCTGCAATAATAGCACATTGTTGGGCACTCTTTGCAACTATTGCAAATCGTCTGGAGTTGGCCCAGCATGCATATCCGTTGTGTCGCACCTCTGCTGCAAAGGGATAAAAACCTCCGTATCCTGCGATATTCAACCAAGCCTGCAGGTAAACCTCATCACACTCCCGAGGAAGGACCTTATGGAATCCATGGGGCAATGAAGCCCCCATCGTTACTGTCGCCTCCTCCGGGAGCCATGACTCATCCTCAGCCCATAGGATGTTCCATTTTTCACCATTGAGCCATGTGCATACTTCCATCAAGTTGAATGCTCTGCACTCTATATTGACATTGTGACATAGCCTATGGATAGGATACTTGCCGCGATGTAGATTCGTCAAGATATTTGGGGTGCTCTGAATGGTTTCAACGTTATATCCTTTCCAATGGTAGTTCCTTAGAAATGTCATGAGCGCAGTCGACATGGCTTCGCAAGTGGGGCGCTTGCCAGGTGCAGTCCCGACACGTCTTTGGTCGGAAAAGCACCGTGGTTTGGTAGCTGCAGATCACATATACTATTTATGGTGATGTCAGGCAACAATGTTAGCATCAATGGAAGTAGCACATCATTAGGTAAGCTGTATTTGCTGAAATCTGTTTGAGCCGATAGACTACGTGTGCGATGGAGACTGTGTGAACTTCGTTACCCTGTATTGGAAACCTAGTGGCTGACGGCATGGGAAGCTTTGATATAGCCTAACAGTCAAGCTGAAGACACACGTGATCTTGTTTTTTCAGTGGCTGCACAAAACTGCACTGCGCGCGGCTAAACACGTTGGGACTAGCCAGCCTCTCATGGCTCAGGCAAATTGGGTACAGGGGGCTTATAGGCACCCTGTTATCTTGCTTCTATTATAGCACTAGCACTTCTCGTCTTTTGTATGCTCCCTTCTAAGGTGAGCGCGGGAAGCAGTTCTCTCTCACATCATGTAGTTCTTCGTCTACACTTGAACTGAGCTCAATGCCATCGGGATACACCACTGGGACTAACAGCTCATTTTGAGCATATTCCATTTCTCGTACGATGTGAGCTTTGTAGTCTGCTATCATGTGAAGTAGAGCAACTTGCGATTGGATGTTCTCATCAAGCTTTTCTGGCATTGGTACGTCGACCCAGAATACTTCCCTGGCCTGTTGCTTTGCCTTGAGCAAATGATAGTGGGCGGACTGTAAATTGTCCAGCAAAGTACAGCAAGCCGTGTACTTCTTAATGACACGTTTAATGTGGTGGAGTCGTTCGTCACAGCTTGATGCATCCGATGTTGCGCACGCCATGGCAGGCAGCAAGATCACTGAACTTGGGTAATTTCTTTCGAAGCAAACAAACTGACGCAGCTCATATGAGGGAGAAACTCTGTAAGATGGTTGAATTCCCAAAAATACGTAACTGTTTGTGTGAGGGACCCCTGTCACGTCTTTGGACAGAAGTACCCTGAGCTATCTTAGAGATGGAAAGCGACATATACTTCTGATTGACCTCATTGCATAGTTAGGGAAGAAGCTACAACACGTGGACGATGATGGGCAGGAATTGCACTATTTCATGAGGTAACTGACATATTCACAGGTTGGGTCATTTACCTCATAATGCCGCCACTGAGGAGCCAAAAAAGGAGTCTGCACAGAATCCTCGACTATGTGTACTGCCAATCAAGTACATAGTTGGATCGCAGCCCATGGAACAAGGGAGAGCAGACAAGATCAAAACAAAGCAAGCACAGACAAGAAAATAGACAAAGAAAAGCGACAGGAAGGAAGTCAGTAAGTGGAGTACCATTAGAGCCTCGCTACCTAGTATCGAAATCAAAGAGAGAGAGAAGAGTAGCTACACAATTGAAAAAACAACAAAATCAGTTGATAAGTCATTTTGCCCTCTGCGCTGATGACTGTCTTGTGGCACAAATACAATGTGCATAAATAGGTCCGCTCATTCCTCGAACTTTCGCTTCACAGAACTCTGACTCTGTTGCCTGCCGTGCTTCTCTTGCCTACGACTTGCCTCCCATCTCTGAAAGATTCTTGCTCGATCTATGGCAGTTAAAGTTTTCGGGTCAGTCTGTTCTTCACTCGATTCTCGTTTTGGGACTCCGTGATTCCTTTCATGGGTTGCCAGGAGTACTAGAGCTTCCTCTAGCGCCCCTAAGGCCACTCTCAATTGAGTGACAGCATCCTCCGTTCCCGGGCCGGCTAGGCTCGCATTGGCAGTTGCCTTAACCAGGCCATTTCGCAGCTGAGCGACTTGATGGGATAACGGGTTCGCTGAGCATGGCAATGGTTTCTGTCTAGGTCTCTCGGTCTCCGTGCACATTGGCAGAGATAGGGAGTATAGGATTGACTACCTGTGAGCAGTAAAACGGCTCATGAGTCACAATGTTACGCCTTCCCTCATAGCAGTAACACAGAGAAAGGTGTTCCAAGAGAAGGAAGTAAAGAATAGGCTCGGATTCTACAGCGCTTGTCATACTTATTTGGATGGGAAGTTTCCGTGGCTTAGAGTGGGTAGAGACAGATAGGTGCTACGGGTCAATCGTCATGGCTACTAGCTGTAAGTTGATACTTTGACTAGCGTAGTCAATGGAGGCGTCTCTCTAGGAAGGGATGGAATCACCATACGCTTGACTAAAAATAAAAGATCATCCAAGCGTAAATGCCATTAGGCTACAGTACCGAGGATAGGTATTTAGGTTGCTCTACGCCGTTTGGCCATGCGTTCTGTAAAGGTATCATAGCCTGATGTTGGTGCTTGTGTGTTCCACCGAATGG
>CAMXCT020006505.1:337021-387021 GCA_947184155.2 Cladocopium goreaui
ATTTACAAGACGTGCGAGAATCACCACATGAAAAGCTGCCCAAGGAGCCCCTCTTTTGATTGCCTGACGATCAACTTCGCTGGACTTCTGCTAACTCATTGTGCCTCACAGGTCATTGAAAATGGTTGCATACGCTTCACTTGGAGCATACCAATTTTGCTGTAGTCGATAAAGTGCTCGGTTGGCTTCTTGTACAAGATCATTATGTTGCATTTGCAGCACTTGGATGCCTTCACTGAGTTGGAAGATCCTATCCGCTTCATCTTCATGAGTAGGAAAAAGGCCCGCTATTGCGTTTTGGCACTCTTGCGAGAGCCGAAAATCAAAGCAAGGTCGATCATCTTCATGGACAGCACTGTTGATTCGTGATTGTTCACTCAGTGCGATTCCTTCCAAGGTTGGCTGCAGTGTTTCAATGCGATTGCCTAGTATATTGTAAGCATGCATAATTTCTGCAATAATAGCACATTGTTGGGCACTCTTTGCAACTATTGCAAATCGTCTGGAGTTGGCCCAGCATGCATATCCGTTGTGTCGCACCTCTGCTGCAAAGGGATAAAAACCTCCGTATCCTGCGATATTCAACCAAGCCTGCAGGTAAACCTCATCACACTCCCGAGGAATGACCTTATGGAATCCATGGGGCAATGAAGCCGCCATCGTTACTGTCGCCTCCTCCGGGAGCCATGACTCATCCTCAGCACATAGGATGTTCCATTTTTCACCGTTGAGCCATGTGCATACTTCCATCAAGTTGAATGCTCTGCACTCTATATTGACATTGTGACACAGCCTATGGATAGGATACTTGCCGCGATGTAGATTCGTCAACATATTTGGGGTGCTCTGAATGGTTTCAACGTTATATCCTTTCCAATGGTAGTTCCTTAGAAATGTCATGAGCGCAGTCGACATGGCTTCGCAAGTGGGGCGCTTGCCAGGTGCAGTCCCGACACGTCTTTGGTCGGAAAAGCACCGTGGTTTGGTAGCTGCGGATCACCTATACTATTTATGGTGATGTCAGGCAACAATGTTAGCATCAATGGAAGTAGCACATCATTAGGTAAGCTGTATTTGCTGAAATCTGTTTGAGCCGATAGACTACGTGTGCGATGAAGACTGTGTGAACTTCGTTACCCTGTATTGGAAACCTAGTAGCTGACGGCATGGGAAGCTTTGATATAGCCTAACAGTCAAGCTGAAGACACACGTGATCTTGTTTTTTCAGTGGCTGCACAAAACTGCACTGCGCGCGGCTAAACACGTTGGGACTAGCCAGCCTCTCATGGCTCAGGCAAATTGGGTACAGGGGGCTTATAGGCACCCTGTTATCTTGCTTCTATTATAGCACTAGCACTTCTCGTCTTTTGTATGCTCCCTTCTAAGGTGAGCGCGGGAAGCAGTTCTCTCTCACATCATGTAGTTCTTCGTCTACACTTGAACTGAGCTCAATGCCATCGGGATACACCACTGGGACTAACAGCTCATTTTGAGCATATTCCATTTCTCGTACGATGTGAGCTTTGTAGTCTGCTATCATGTGAAGTAGAGCAACTTGCGATTGGATGTTCTCATCAAGCTTTTCTGGCATTGGTACGTTGACCCAGAATACTTCCCTGGCCTGTTGCTTTGCCTTGAGCAAATGATAGTGGGCGGACTGTAAATTGTCCAGCAAAGTACAGCAAGCCGTGTACTTCTTAATGACACGTTTAATGTGGTGGAGTCGTTCGTCACAGCTTGATGCATCCGATGTTGCGCACGCCATGGCAGGCAACAAGATCACTGAACTTGGGTAATTTCTTTCGAAGCAAACAAAATGACGCAGCTCATATGAGGGAGAAACTCTGTAAGATGGTTGAATTCCCAAAAATACGTAACTGTTTGTGTGAGGGACCCCTGTCACGTCTTTGGACAGAAGTACCCTGAGCTATCTTAGAGATGGAAAGCGACATATACTTCTGATTGACCTCATTGCATAGTTAGGGAAGAAGCTACAACACGTGGACG
The DNA here is from genome assembly GCA_947184155.2 of Cladocopium goreaui. NCBI lineage: Eukaryota > Dinophyceae > Suessiales > Symbiodiniaceae > Cladocopium > Cladocopium goreaui. Next base: position 339,029 of record CAMXCT020006505.1, read on the forward strand.
ATGATGGGCAGGAATTGCACTATTTCATGAGGTAACTGACATATTCACAGGTTGGGTCATTTACCTCATAATGCCGCCACTGAGGAGCCAAAAAAGGAGTCTGCACAGAATCCTCGACTATGTGTACTGCCAATCAAGTACATAGTTGGATCGCAGCCCATGGAACAAGGGAGAGCAGACAAGATCAAAACAAAGCAAGCACAGACAAGAAAATAGACAAAGAAAAGCGACAGGAAGGAAGTCAGTAAGTGGAGTACCATTAGAGCCTCGCTACCTAGTATCGAAATCAAAGAGAGAGAGAAGAGTAGCAACAATTGAAAAAACAACAAAATCAGTTGATAAGTCATTTTGCCCTCTGCGCTGATGACTGTCTTGTGGCACAAATACACTGTGCATAAATAGGTCCGCTCATTCCTCGAACTTTCGCTTCACAGAACTCTGACTCTGTTGCCTGCCGTGCTTCTCTTGCCTACGACTTGCCTCCCATCTCTGAAAGATTCTTGCTCGATCTATGGCAGTTAAAGCTTTCCGGTCAGTCTGTTCTTCACTCGATTCTCGTTTTGGGACTCCGTGATTCCCTTCATGGTTTGCCAGGAGTACTAGAGTTACTAGAGCTTCCTCTAGCGCCCCTAAGGCCACTTTCAATTGAGTGACAGCATCCTCCGTTCCCGGGCCGGCTAGGCTCGCATTGGCAGTTGCCTTAACCAGGCCATTTCGCAGCTGAGTGACTTGATGGGATAACGGGTTCGCTGAGCATGGCAATGGTTTCTGTCTAGGTCTCTCGGTCTCCGTGCACATTGGCAGAGATAGGGAGTATAGGATTGACTACCTGTGAGCAGTAAAACGGCTCATGAGTCACAATATTACGCCTTACCTCATAGCAGTAACACAGAGAAAGGTGCTCCAAGAGAAGGAAGTAAAGAATAGGCTCGGATTCTACAGCACTTGTCATACTTATTTGGATGGAAAGTTTCCGTGGCTTAGAGTGGGTAGAGACAGATACTGCTACGGGTCAGTCGTCATGGCTACTAGCTGTAAGGTGATACTTTGACTAGCGTAGTCAATGGAGGCGTCTCTCTAGGAAGGGATGGAATCACCATACGCCTGACTAAAAAATGATCATCCAAGCGTAAATGCCATTAGGCTACAGTACCGAGGATGGGTATTTAGGTTGCTCTACGCCGTTTGGCCATGCGTTCTGTAAAGGTATCATAGCCTGATGTTGGTGCTTGTGTGTTCCACCGAATGGGTCGCGTCCCGAATAGTTCACTTTCGATGCTTCTTTTCCTTTCGGTACGTGGGAGGGGGGAGGGATTTCTGGTCACGTTAACATCATTGAGAGTCTGTATAAGAGCCTGAGCATCTGCGGCGAGTTCACGTAAACTGAAAAGGGGGGGATCGCATGAATCCAGCTGTAATTGATGGAGCATTGCCCGTTCTGCTTCATAAATTAAATGTGGAGAGATTTCTTTTGGGAGCCAAAGTCCGTCATGGAGCCAAATTGCTGATGTTACGTGACACCTTCTCGTTAGCTCCTTGTAGTAAGAGATCATAATGTGTTCTTCATACCATTCAAGAGTTCGAAAAGCAGCACCTCTGACATGAGCAACATATTGTGGCCTCCTTAAGGGCAGGTGGTCATTAACAAGCGCTTGTGTTGCTGATTCAATTTGAAAGCTGAGATGATATAAAGCTGGAGGACATGTGATATGGTGTTCCCTTTCTATTTTGGCACACGCTTCTCTTGCCCCTGCATTCATTACAATTAGTGGATGTCGCTTAACAATAGCAGACCGCTGATTCAACGATACCAACCCTAGCAGATCAGTAAGTATTGCTCTAAGATCTACTATATGTGGGAGGTGGCTGCTGCGAAGGAGTCGTCTCATGATTTCATAGAATGCGCCGATCATGTCCACTTCCTGGTGCGTATTTCCAAATAGAAGTAATCGCACCTTTCGTGGTAGTCTTTGAGCACAGGGACCTCTACCGTACAGTCGGCCCAGACAGTCTGTTGCAGACGCCGTATACTCTACTACTCGGGGTTTCGTGAGATTGGCAGTGCCCGCTAGATAGGCCTCCACCTCTTTGAGATATTGCTGGTTTGCAGCTTGCACAATAAATTTATTTACCAATTCTATACTTATATTCGGGACCTCGGTAAGTAGTAGGATCGTAACACCTAGAGGCCTCTCTTCCAGTACAACGGCTCCAGATTGCATAGCCAAGTGATAGGGTGCTTCAACCACGATTTCAGTAGGCTCGCTTACATGAGCTGGGAAGGCCTGGGCCGCTCTGCTAGCCACTCCAGCAAGATAGTCTGCGAGTATATTGGCTTCTCTTGGACGGTATACCCATTTTCCATGTCAAAAAACCTCGATTGTTTCCGGCGAATTTGCTGTATAATAGGCTGTAGGTCTATCCTACGAAAGCATCCTGCAAAGGCTAAGTGCTTAACGATGGGGAGGATGTCCCCTTGTAGATAGGCCTGGTCGACTGCGTAGCTTCTGTGTACACAATTTTGCTGGCCCAGCTGGCCGGGAACCATGCCAGAAGGGCAGAGGCACCACTCGTAAGGTCCACTAGCCCAGTCATGCGTCGATGCGGCCGATCTGTGACCAGGACTTTAACTGGGCCACTCGGCGCTCGACTCCGGTTCACCTCAGAGCTCTCTCGGGCCGAGCCAATGAGTTCAGACAGGATGGGCCGAAACCAGTACGTGGCATACAGCAAGCATTCAGTTTCTGGAGTCACCATGGATTCAGCCAATCTCATCAAAGAGCTCATCGCCTGGGCGAGCTTCTCTGCCAAACGAACTGTGAGAGCCCTTGCCACCTGCAGGAGGACATCCTCCACCCTGGCAATTTGCCCGCGCAACCACAGTTCACAGGCCACACTCAGCAAGATGCGCGCAAACTTTTCTTGGATGGCAGTCAAAGACAACGTCAATCTTGCCTGTAGCCATAACGGTGGGAGAGCTCCAAGGTTTTCGGGTATGCAAAAAGGGTTTCCGTTGGGTTGGACATTAGAAATCAGGATTGCTAGCTTGTCAGCTGCACTCACGATCTCATCTTCAGAGGGATCCTCAGCTGCATCAGGTATGGGTGGGCACCATGCAACTGTAGGGTCTTCTGGATCACTCTCGTCATCGGTAGAGGCTGCTTCCTCATCCGAGGAGGGGTCATTCACTGTGTCTCCTGCACCCTCGGAGCTTGCGAGTTTCATAGACCCTGGATCAATCTGGCGATCCAATGTGTCCAAGAGGTCCGGTTGCAACCGATGGGCATCGAAATAATGAATACCCGGTATTACGACGAGTTGCCGATCCTGTATACCCACGTGAAAGAAGACCTTGTGGCCTCGATGTCGATGAACAAGTGCTAGAGACCCATTATAGGCTGCACACAGCCAGAGAGGAGATCTGTACCCATCAGCAGCATAACCATACAAGCATTCACGATCTATCGAGCAGGGGAAAAAACCGCTGGTCGTCAGCACATGGTCACGTGTGCGACACTCTAGCGCTGCAAAGACATCAGAGGGAAGACATAACTTGTCTCTGCATGCCACAACCAACCGATATCGTCGCCACGCTCGCGTGCCATTGATGGTCACAATCATGGCAATAGCAAGAGGGGGTTTGTCTTGGGGAATAAAAGGTGCCCCTAATCCCCAGTCCAGTATAGCAATTTTGTCGCTGGGGTAGGTTGTAGGGCCATGGTACTGAATGTCTCGGTCTTTCAGTGTGAAGTATCATAATGGTGCACTCCCAGTGTCTGGGCCATGCCAATCATGCCTGCCATATCAAGAGGCGAGACAATATAGGTATGTTCAATGGCTCTTGTGAGCGCCACAGTTGCTCTCCCATAGCAGTCTTCACGCTCGTCTGCTGTTGCATCTCTGCGTCCTCCACTGAGAAACCCACAGTCTGTTTGAACAATGACCGCAATGCGTGCTGTTGCCCCCGCGGCAGAGGAAGTGGTGGAAACTCTCAGCCCACCATACCACATAGTCTGGAAGCCATGTTGGAGTAGCAAGTTGTACATGGACCAGGCAACCCCTGAAGCAGGCATGCCATCCGGCACTGCACCAAGCTCCTCGCCGAGTAATGCACCTGCCCCCAAGGCGCGACGAATAGCCACCCTGCCAACCGCCGAACAGCGGAGGATTGGGTCACCGCACTTCGAGAAAGCCAAGCCAGCTTCCTAGCGACAACCGCCGTGCCTGAAGATTCTGTAGAAGCGATGAGAGGTGGGCTACTGCTCACCCCCCTACTAGGCTGTAAGGCTAGAACTCCGCTTGACTGGACACATGCATGGGCAATGCTAGGTGAATGGACTGGAGCCATTGCTTTCCCCATACCGGAGCAAGGAGAATGGCCTCGCCATGTGATGGACGATATCTTAGACCGGACTTTGTCGAGCGGACACCGCCATTCCTTACCTGGGCACGCCCCATCTTCGAGCCAGGTGCACTCTCCCCTATGTCAGTCTTCTCAGCCGACTTCCCTATCCTCTGCCTTCCAGGAGACAAATTGTTCCAAAGTAAGGAGTTGAATATAGGGTATAGCCTGCCACCAATTCTACACGCCTTCCATGGGAGTAAAGTAGGCCTAGGGCACCAACTACAACAGTGGCTAAGCAAATGTTTGCAACCGCTAGCTGTGTCGCTCATAGGAGTTGAAGATGCACCCCCTTTATGGACACACCCCACAGGTTGCGACTTTATTAGAGGGGTAAGCTAGTCGTCAAGCCGCAAGTTCCACAAAACAGAAGTCTTACCCCGACACAGGTGCTGCTACTCCAGAGCCTCTGGACGCCAGTCGAAGCCCCAACAGCAGCAATGGCCATACACCCTGGCCCAAAGATTGCGAGCCTGCCGTTGTTTTCTGTGGTCAGCATGCGAGCCTTAAGCTTCCCACCGCCCCCATCCTCCCCCTGCTCGAAGCGCTCCAGCGACGACTGAACGTTGACTCTAACAGCGCAGAGCTTGCCATCAATGAGGTGCTTGCCAGCCATAATGACCCCAAATACACAGACTGGAAAATCACAGTCATGGATAACACCTCCTGGCAACTCAATGACGCTGACCCAGGGTCCCTGGAAGTTCAGTGCACTGGGTTGGGTGGAGGAGAGCTTGATGAAGACTGGGATGTGTTAATGGCTTGTAGAAAGGAAGCACATGTTGGAATGCACGAGTTGGCACAGTAGCAGGCACTGCCCACACACAAGAATATTTGCTACTGCACATCGCCATGTTTCCCATCGGAACACACTTCTGGTGCCGTGTTTTAGGAATGCCCAGAGCGAACCAATTACAAGCACAGATCATCAGTCGAGCCATAAAACTGTTGCGCTTCTACCCTATCATTCCAGCGCATAGGAAACCACCATGGCCGGGGTACACACATGGTCTGAGACTTTTTACCAAGCTACTGGTGGCACATCCTCTGCTCGGAGTCTACCTGCCCCCTGAAATCCGTCCAGCGGACTACCTCAAATTGACAGGATATGATAGGCTCTTTCAACATCCGAGGGCACAGCGCTGGCTCGTATGCAGGAATGGTAATGGAAACAATCCTCTCAGAGTTCCCAGATGTTGATGGTACAACAGTGCTAGCAGCCATTGCGCTGCCACCATCGTTGCTAACAACATACAACTCATCACAGCTGAGAGAGATTCATCTCATCCACCATGCGGATGACAAGCTCTGTGTCTGGATCCCGTCAAACCATGACATCAAATTGCTAAGCAACGAGGCTTTAAAATCACGCATGTCACAGGATGGAGAGCGTACCTTGGCACTGCACAGCATAACTACTCGCATTGGACTAGGGTTGCCCTCCCAGAAGGACGACGGGATCTGGAACAGCTGGAAGGCATCCCAGGGGTACTCCCCTTCGAAGTGTACTCACAAGCTCCTCTTCGCCTGATCTCATGGTGTAGTTTTGAGCTCCCAAGAACTGCCAGAAAACTCCTGCGTGAGCTAGCGGAAATGTGCGAGCTACCTGAAACCACAACACAAGCACTGGTTGCTCAAATTGCTGTCCATAACGCAGAGATCAAAACTGAGCAAGAAGCTACTTAATACCTAGCCGGGTTGGCAACGGTTACCATCTCCTCAAGGGCCAATTTGCACAAATATACCACCATGGTCCAACAGTTCCTTGGTACCCTACCCCTGCCCATGGCTGTCTACATGTTAGACTACTACCTGCCCATGCTCAGTCCCAATGAAGGCTATAATGAAACAGGGTTGACAATGCAAAGTGCAGGACCGGTTCGGCAGCCATCACAACCCATTGTCCTCGAGTTCCTCTTCAAAGGCAGCGAGTTTGGCCACTGGAGAGTCAAAGGCGGACAGGATGCATTCGCATTCCGACATCCAAGCCTTGGTAAAACTGATGTGTTTAGCCTACTTGCCAGCGATGCGCACCATCACAGCCCCATTGGCACGGGTAGGCTCATCGCCATGGTTGGCACAGCAGAAGCACCAGCTGATGACGGAGATGACCTCCAAGTCCTATTTGGTTTGGTCCTCGCCATCACACCGCGTGCAGCCAAAAAGAAGGATGAGCTGGCAGCCTCACGTATATACAGACAATGTAACCCTAAATTCATTGAGGTCGCCTTCCTTACCGTACCAGCCATTAAGTTCTTTGCAAAGGAACAGCTTGAAACCCTCCAAGACTTGTACACTGATTCTGGCCAATGCCTGGACCCTATTGATGCAACAGTCCAGGGGCAAAACAGTCCGGTTCCAAAGGTCTTTTTTCTCCACACTATGTGGATGTTTGGATGTACCAAGCCCACCCGCGAGCTTACAGCTGTCGCGCAAACCTCCCCGTGCAGGTATCACCTGGGACTAGGCATCTATAATGTCCAAACAGCAGTGGAGGGAATGGAGGGCAACAAAAGATCACATTTCTTGCATTTGTGCGGTCAGTTGCTGCACCTAGTGCTAACTCCATGTCACGTTGAAGGCGAGCATCACCCCTGGACCCGCTCCACAGCGCTATCTTTTGCTGCTGAAATTGACGGACATGTTTTAGGCACACTCTGTGCAGTGACAATGGCTTTGCTCACCAACCGGCTCGATCTGTGCATCCAAGGGCTCTTCGGAGCAGGTAAGTCGAAATCGATGGCAATCCTTATCCTGGCTCTGATTGAGATCGATACCACCGACAGCCTTAAGATATTTGTTCATTTGTAAAGAGAACTCCGGTAGTAGATCTTTTGCTGACCTCCTCCTATGGCTCGACCCCCCGTCGGGGGTGTGGGCGCATAGGTAGGCTGGTGGGAGACCAAGAGCGCAACAAAAGCAGTTACTCCCACACAAAATTTGATATCCACCCCAAAGAAAGAAGGCAAATGTTACACAAGTGTCAGCTAATCTTAGCCACCGGGGGAACGGTAGCCCAGGATCTTACCATGCAATGGTCCACAATGGGTGGTTTTATGCAAGAGCTCTCCCTCCTGGTCATTGATGAAGGCCAGCAGTATGGCACTGACCGAGAAATTGCTGTTATCAGCCTGCTAAGGCAGCAACCTCTGGTATTGTGGACAGGAGACTCAGAGCAGACACCCGGCGGCATTGATCGGGCAGCTCGCAACGCAAAGCGCTCCCGACAACTACTGCTCGCCAAAAGGCATGGCCTGCGAAGCAACCGCAATTATTACACGCCAGCCACCCTTGCCAATGCTATGACTCGGCTGCTAGATGGTTCGGCCAATGAAGGTCTGACAACTCTTAGTCAAATCCTCAAACGAGGGCAGTCCACTTTAGGCCGGCTATGGACAAGTCAGCTATCGCCAGAGGATGAGGAAGATCTCAAAGTAGCCAGCGCTGTTCTTCCAGGCCTCCAAGCCGTATTTAAAGCAACGCAGCCCACTATGCGGCGACACTCCCGTTTCGTAGAACCGGAACTGCTGGAGGGTGCTGTTCTCAATCTTCCACGGTCTCTTGTGCGCCTTGCCTGGATCTTGCAACATGCCGCTACCCTCCTGCCCATGGCTGGGGACATACAAGCAACCTTAAACTCCCAAACCGCTGGTGTGAGTGACATCCATGCTTGGGGGTTAATGCTTCCCTCCAGTTCCAGAGTTAGTCCTGTGACATACCATGCAGTGGTTGCAGTAAGATACCCTGCTCTCTGCAGACAGGTACATGGCCTCTGGGAACTAGGCAGTTTTGCCTCGGGAGGACTACCAGACAAACCACCAGGGTTTCAGCTAGTGCTTTGGGATACCAATGCTAGGATTAACGGTTTGGTAGCGACTGACCTAGAGACTCTTGTGTCAGAGGTCCTCACCTCCTTCCCTTGTAATGCTGGATTTGCGGATGGACTCTTTACAATGACCACAGCAACTGATCACAAGAACAACTTGAATCGCTCCGTGCTCAAAAGAGACTATGTTCGTACCTTGCGTGTCGAGACAATCGCCAATTCAGCCGGAGGAACAGCACAGGTATCAATCGTGGCTCAGCCCAGCATTGGTTTTCTCAACACTAAATATTACTCCAATGGCTCTCCTACAGAAGATACAGAAGATTGCCTGGGCAGAATCACTGTAGGACTCACCCGGTCTAAATCATTAACCTTGCTAGTCTCACCTCTGGACATGATGGGGCTCATGGGCATGGCACAGGTGATTGCCACCATCGCCTACGGCATCGGGGGCCTGCGGAGGGGAGAAACGACATGGAAGTGGCCAGAATTTGACCCTGACCCAGTACAAGAGAATCTTGCGCAATTAAGCCGTTGGTCACTGAATTCACCACCAAACTGGGAATACCCGCCCCTCGCTATCGCCAACCAATACTACGATCAGCATGCTGATGAGGTAAAGCGAGCAAGGTACCGTTTGATATTGGTCCGAGGGTCAGACCTTCGCTGGTTGGACAGAGCGCGCTTCCAAGAAATTCAAGCAGGCTTGCGAACCCAACACAAGTGGCTCCCCAGGCAACATCTCCCTTTCTCCGAAGTCGTCCTATATGCCTATGCTGCTGATCGCACACCCTTTCCCACATACGTGTGCCTACCTTCAGGACTGTATAAAGCACGCACCGGGAATGTAGTAGCGCAGACAGGCCCAGACCAGGAGATCCTGTCCCTGCCTGGCATATATTTCTTTGATGGATGGCGATTACACCCAAACTTGCCAATCCCAGACCACCTGCCACGCGCAGCAGAGGCACCAGTTCAAGGTACCGCTCCTGATGCACCTACACCTGATGCGGAACCCAAACGGTCGCCAGAAGAAGAAGCGAGGGACATTCTTGCAGTAGCCGCCAAGAACCAGCCAGAGGATGGCCCGAGCACAAGAAAAGCAGCTGTCCGCGCATGTAAATACCTGAGAGCCATGGTCAACCAATACGAAACCACCATCCAAGCTGTGCATAGTGCCGCCCGCACCCACACGCAAAGAAGTAAAGGCATGGTTGGACCTCCTGTTGATTATCGCCCACAAGGAGAAGCCCTCCCAGTAATATCAGCAGACCTCACCTCTGAGTTATTGCATTGCCTATCGACGCTCCCAGACCCATGGCCCTTAGCCAAAATTACCATCGATATGGAGAAACCGAGCCAATGGGTCTCAAAATTGTGCAGACTTTATTTTGCGGACGAGTACGCCAAGCGCACAGTAGGACTTCCCTCACGTAAACATGTTCCGGACATTGCAGGCGCCCTCCGAGCAGTTCAAGCCATCCTCCCCAAACTGGAAGTCAAGATGATTGAATTCTTAGCTGAATGGATGGTAACTCTGTTAATGCCAGCCAGACACGTAATGGAAGTGAGGGCACCTCATCTTTCCTTCATGATGCTCAAGGAATACTGGTTCAGGGAACTTTACTTGGGCCTGAAAGTCACAGCGTCCTTTGACCGCTCTGAGTCATATACCAGAGTGATCGATGGCCAGGTAAGATGCATCACGCCAGAAGTGAAGCCGCAGAATTTGCAGGTCATTTGGAATGTGCAGTTCATCACAGTCTTTGTGCCAGCATGGATGATCCCGCCTGTCTATCGTAGCCTACGCAGAGAAAGCATCAAAACTGTGAGTTCTGGCAGCCCCATAGGAGTCCAGTCAGTCCGCCCTACTTGGTTTGAGGATACAACACCTAAGGACACTACCTCTCAGCAATCTCAAGACCCTCACAAGGAGCAAGCCCAGCCACTTCATGGTCTCAAGTTAGTCATCAAAGAAGAAGTGTTACCAGCGACTGACCAACCGCAATTCCAGTCGCTTGAGCTGTTGGCTAGCAGGGGCCTGTTGGCACCTGATACATGGAAGTGCAAACGCGCACAAGTCAGCCTGAAAGCAACTATTGATGTCCCCATGTTGGGTACAATCATAGAGCAAAATGGCGATGGGCTCCTGAAAGACTCCCACATGCCAGTAGGATGGCCACTCCACATCGATGGCGCTGTCAGACAATGTTGCATTCACAGAACTGCTAGTTTGCAAGAATTAGACGATATGCTCAAGGAATACGACATGAAACGAGACTCTGTTGAAATCAACCATGACGCGCCTCAATGGTCCCATCATGCAGTGTGGAACCGCAAGTATATGGAACCAAAACCTGGATATACGCTGGAACAGCTATGGGCTGACTCCGAACCTGCAGTAAATAAAAAAACGACCACTTCCTATGAAGTACAGGCAGATGACCTTCAGCGTGCCGTATCGGCCATTCGGCATTTTCCGCCCCCCATTCCTCCGGACAGCCCCTTCATACAAGCGTTAGGAACACCAGCTGCCCTGAAAGCCCCACCACAGACTGATACCCTAGCGCAAAGGGCACTGGAAGAATGGGAGCGTACTCTGTGCGAAAACAAGGCAGTAGCAATCCTTGCCGAGCTACAAGCTGGACGACCGACCATCATCCACAAAGATGGCGGGGAAATGCTTATTGCCATTGTTCTGGACAAGCCACTGGAGGAAGCAAAGCAATTAGTTGATGACCCTGCGGCATTCACCCGCGAAATGACACGCATCCTGCGCGATAAGCATACTCACCCGCTCATAGCCCAAATGATGAAACCTGCGGAGAGTAGTGAGCCACCCTCTGCCACTGCGAGCGCGAGTGGTGCCAGTAGCAGTCGAGACCTTCGCACTACACCACACGAACAGTTCCAATAAAACGCACCAAATGACACAAAGTACCCAAGTTCCACGAAGAGCAATCAGCATCCAACTTCAACTAACTCGAACGGCGTTGTCACCATGGGGTACTCATGGTTGATAACTGCCTGCTACTATCCCTCTTCCAGTCGACATGCTGGAGCCAGCATAGGATTGCCAGCACAAGATATATTGGTGACAGTAAAGTTGAGCGGCGTTGTCACCATGGGGTACTCATGGTTGATTACTGCCCGCTGCGGCTACCATGTTCTCAGTATGCAGAATCGAGCATGGGACGGGAGGCGGGGGGGGGCGTTTATACTAATTATCCTGTTATGGGTTGTTTGTCATTTTGTGTCTTTAAACGTTGCATGGTAGGGTAGTGAGATGTCAAAGCACATCAAGCCATGGCGCCCGTTGCTGTCTTGCTCAGGCAATCCGGTACCTGCATTGCTTGAATGTCACCCGACCATATGAGCTCCGTGCAATCAAACGAAGTAGTATGCCTGCCTCAGGAACCCCAGATTCACAATGAGGCACAGGATCTCCTCTCACTGCAGGACTATGTGCACAGACTGACGAACACTCTCAGAACTTTGGAAGACACCCACGCCGTATTGCAGCAAACGGAACTCCTTGCAGGTGTTATCAACGAGCAAGACTGCAGAGACATTCGCACAGCCTGCTGTTGCTTAAGAAGTCTGCGCATTCGACTAGAAGCCCGTGCCAACGTTACAGAACGAGAAGTGATTAGTCGACAGCTACAGCTCATGCATGCGAGCGTACAACAGTACCGGACTGAAGACCTTAACACAGCTGACACAAGTTGCCTGTCCAGAACCTCTTTTGAGCACTTTGAGGATAGACCTGGTCCCTGGGCAGAAAAAAACGCTCGTATTCCTACACCAAGGTAACTAAGCAAGCTACCATGATCATTGACCGCATCTAATGCAGTTGATTTCAACACCTGCCAAGTTGACCGCTCAAGCTGCGCAACGCTTGCAAGCCTGCATCCATGCGGTCGAGCTCGCCCTTCGCGAACTCGATCGCATTGGATTCAGTTTTGAAAGTGGTATACTCCGCCAAAGTGCACTGCAACTCCCATATATGAGTATTTTCTCCCATATCACGAAGATGCAATGCAAGAGCACTAGCATGGTAGTGCCACTAACAATTTCGGTGCAATATGATGATTGGAAAAGCAGTACTGAGCGGACTCTGAGGGTACCTGAGTGCTGTTACCGCGCCGTCTTTTTCACCTTAGACCACGTTTCACTTTCCTGTTTCACTGCGGTAGCTTCTCACCACTTTGTTGTGACCCGGCGTTGACGGTGTTTACTTCAAAGTGTTTTGGTGCTATATTATGCCATGATGGCTGCTCTTTGAGATCTCGGGGATCCTGGCTGGGGGGATCCCTGGTTTCCGCATTGAGCTGTGTTGCTTCAGCACCCTGTGATGTGGCCCTGGGTGATTTTGTGGTTGGTGTTTTGGTTGTTTTCTTGCTTAAGGGCCTGCGTTGATATGGCACAGAAGTTGTCATTTGCATGCGTCGAGATGTATGATGGCCTGCGCGAAGGATGGCACACAAGCTGCTATCGGAATTCATCTCAAGAGCACATTGCTGTCCTTTTGCCCTGTTTTTTGTTTTGTTTTTGTGCTGTTTTGTTTGTTTGGTTGTTTTTTGTGTGTTTTGTTTTTTGTGGTTTTTGTTTCGTTTGCTTTTTTGTTGGTTTGTGCTCGCTCTCGGCAATTGGATAGCTTTATGGACTATGTAAAGGTCCACACCAGCTCTCTTTTGTGGCTTTTCATGCATATCAATTCAATTTCCGGCAAGTAAAAGCTTGTGTAACGACCTGGCGAAAGCCTCGGAGGCGTTGGACGGAAAAAAAAAATGTTGGAGTAGCAAGTTGTGCACCGCAGTACGGTTGCATAAGACAAGCAGCTGCGAGGTCGCTCCCTGTTGCAAGTTGCGATAATAATTCTTCAGATAGGTGCAGAAGGCAACGACGTCCTCAACAGCATCTTAGATCTTTAGGTGCATTCCACAGTACTTTCCGGAAGCCTCCTTGTGCCACAGTGGACTCATGTGGCACGAAGTGTCCAATGTATATGTGATTGGGCTCGTGGAGGACTAACTCAGGATACCGAACTGCCACGATAGCTTGGTAAGTCAGCATTGAGACCCGTGAGCTGTTAGGGAGAATGATACCCCAACGGTGAGAACCACATAGCCCGGCTGCTTCAAGGGTTGTGGTACACTCAGGTACTCCAAACTCCTCTGGTGCGGTGGTAATCAGCAGGACTGCTAGAGCTGCTGCAATTAGGCTGCTGTGTGCATCCAGCTGGCACGAGATTCGGCAGTGAAACACCCGCCCTAGGGCGACAGGCAGCTCGTAGTCTTGCAGAGTGGATGTCCATGGGCCACTACGCAGCTTGTTTGCAAGTCTCAGCAGACTAAAGAGATCTGACTCCGGATCTTGTCTCGCATCAGGCCAAAGCTGAGCTACAAGTGCTGCCATTCGTGCCGGTGGAAGATAGTCTCCTGGCCTATCAAGCGCTCTGAGCCCTAATGGCCGTTGCAACAGTTTGCGTTGATTGGCAGCCGCTGCTCGGCCTTTTGACAACCCTCCTGGAGTTTGCCTGTGATCGCCAATGAAGACAGTGAGAGTTGGTTGTTGAATGGCAGCGAGAGCTGCGATCTCATGGTAGTTGCCATACTGTTGGCTTTCGTCCATGAAAGCTAGCCAGATGCGAGAGATCCAATGGCCAAAAGTGGAATAGCGCATCGCCATTTCAGCCGTGGCTGAGCCACCTGTTGCAATGAGCACATTCTTGTACTCGATGATTTTATTACGGTCACTGCACCGGACGTCAATTTTTGAGGCATATGCTTCTCCTTTACCTTCCTCCATGCGACCAATTAGCCTACCGAAGCTCCTGATTGTGGGAGGCGCGAGATCACTTAATTGATCCGCAAGTGCTTTGGCAGCTACATTTTCTTTCGTATAGACGATCGCAACAAAGTCCTTGAGTTCACAGCTCAGTGCAATGAGCAAGACCGCAAGGGACCGCGTTTTGCCAGCACCAAAGACCCCTGCAATACATAAGTCAGATCTACCTGTCAGAATAGCCAGCAACAGCGCAATTGAGACCGTTAAGACATGTCCATCACCGTGGGCTGCTAGAGGGAGGAGGTACTCACGGTAATAACTGTCATGGGCCCCATCCATCGAGATCGTGGCTGGTGTCAGGAACCGGCTCAAGATTCTGACTAGTGCATCGGTCAGCTTCGTTTTGCGCTCGCTGGCCATGCGGCGAACAGGTATATGCGGCTGTACGATGCCCATGGCCAATGGTAGGCGCGACTGGTTAGCTTGTGCAAACACTAAGAGTTCATGCCGGCTGCGTGTGTCACCCAGGAAGGCTAGCTCTTCCCACACTACGGCCATAGACACGTGTTCTTCAATGGGTTTCGGCCAGTCCTGTGCAGGATCAAAGTAACTCATTGTTTTGAGATACTGGTCCAGAAGTCGTCCACAAAACGTCCGCGCAATGAGTAGTGAGACGATTACAAGCCCTAGCAACTTCGGGGCAATGCGTTTGATTGCTCGCTGAGCAGGGTTCTTGCTGGTTCCGCTGTGCATCACCTTTTCATGTACCAGTAGTATAACACACCGCTGCTGAGTGTCTGGCAACTGGAGTACCCCTAGTAGCGCTCTGCCCGCCATCACGTTGGCTTCCAGGTTGCCTAGATTCCCAGCTTCACAGAGATCACGCGGCGAGGTCTTTGGAACATCCGAAGGTGCACTAAAGAGTAGGAGAGGGGCACCTTCAGTATGTAGGTGAATGACATGAAAACCAGCATACGCCTCATATTGGTAGGTGACCTGCAACCGTGTTCCAGTTTGTCCTCGATTCTTCTGCTGAGCTAGTTCTACACTGACCCAGGGCTGAAGGTGTTGGAGCTGCCGTCCCGCATGATAGGCGTCTAGTTGCGGAAGCACCATGTCCAGTAGGAAGATGAGGGTTCTTAATGAAAAACCACGCAGGAATTCCGCCAGTAAGTTGCGAACCAGCAACCCTCCCTCATCGTGGGATCCTCCTGGTGTGGGAATCATCGCAATCAGAGCTGCTTGTAGTTCAGCTTCCGTATCGGGCTGACCATCCCGAATGTCCCGGCCGACAATGGGTACTGTTTGTAGCTCAGTGTTCCCCTCTCCAGCTGCTACTAGCAAAGTGCTTAGAGTCGTCTTGAGGTGCACAGGAAGGTCAAAGCTCACCCATGAGAGTACTCGCAGCAATCCCTCGCACCGTACCCCGTGTGGAATGACCTGAGGGGTGGTGATTTGTAATCTTTGAACTTCATGGACCCCATCAAGGTCAATGAAGAGCAAGTGGCCATATGAGTGTTTGGCACGCCACTCCATGTGGGATGCCCTTCTATAAGAACCACCTGATAGTTGAATTCTGTCAGAGCGTCAGGTTTCCACACACATAGCCGGTCTTCCAGGCAGTGCACCAGAGTGACTCTGCGTTCGCCAGTGGCAAGTCGCATCATCTCTGGCGGCGTCGCAATCGCAGCAACTTTAGTGAGGTCTGGGAATGCAGCGAAATCACTCAGGATCTCGTGAACTGCAAGGCCCGTGTAGGACCCTGCCGAGAACCCATAGACGTTGATGTCCCTGACACCTCCTGTATCCGCTGTAGTGACTAAGTGAGGAAAACATGACTTCAGGAAAAGATGTTTACCTTGCGGATGGTAACAACGAAAGATCTGCATGATTGCTGTTGACCAGGTCGGGTGCGGTGGTCTGGCATGGGCTGGCCGGATATGCGCGGCCTCAATGAGACGAATCGCTCTCGTGAGCAACAGTTGGTGATCGGAGAAATGTTCAGGGAGGAAGTCTCGCCAAGCTGTCCATCCTTCTGCAGTGGAGAGTAGCTGGTAGACCGCATATTCGTGCACTGTTTTGGTGAGGCCCAATTGGGTGACATGTGCTTCCCAATTATCTGTCATAGCGAGCGGTGGGCCATACACCTTTGTTTGTGCCTGATTTTGTAGGAAAATATCATAGTCGTGTTCGCCACTGAGTAGGCCACCTCCTAATCCACTGCAGTGCACTTCAAGGGGTCGGTCTTGCATTGGGGCGTCATCTTGCCAGACTTCGGTGTTTGCTTCGAAGTGTCGGGGTGAATGTCATACCTGAACGGCTGCTCTCTGTGATCTCGGGGATTCTGGCTGGGAGGATCCCTGATTTCCGCATTGAGCTTTGTTGCTTCTTGCACCCTCTAACCTGACTCCTGGTGTTTTTCTGTGGTTTCTTTTTTTGCTTTTTGTTAGGACCATTCTCATAATGACACACAAGATGTCATCATGGATGAATTCCCATTGCTGATCCCACTTCTCTGTGTTTTGTTTTTTTTCCCGTCCAACGCCGTATGGCTTCCGCCAGGTCGTTCAACATGTTTCCAAGCATGTTGCATACTTCTCTGTGTTTTGTTTGCTTTGGTTTGGTTCTGGTTGTGTTTTTTGGTTGTTTTTTGTTTGCTTGTTTGGTTTCCTTTGTTTCAGGTTGTGGTTTTTGTTCATTTGGTTTCTTGCTCGGACAGCTCGCTGGACTACAGGTCCACTACCAGTACTTTTGTGGCTATCGACGTAGATAGCAAACCTAGATGGCACAGCCTGTGCTTTGTCTCACCTGCTCTTGGCACCACTGAGTCAACGCTAAGATCTGGGCACTGTCTAAGTTCGAAGCTGCACTCACTACATCTTTCAATCCTACTCCAGGAAACATATTCCCTGCTGGTGGTTGATTCAACTGGGGTCCCAAACTGGTCTGCGGTGGATTCCCAACGAATTACTCATCCCTGGTATACCACCTGTAACCTGCTCTTGCAGGATCCTGCCTTACACGCTCATCTGAGAGAGAGCCCTCTGATGGTCCTAAAGGGGCTGGCGAGGCTGTCGAGGATCCCTCGTCAGGGGAAGAGCGAGCCACCACTGAGGGCGAATCCGAGGAGGAGGAGGAAGCAGACGATGAGGATCTGTCCTGAAGAACCATGGTGCCCGCCAATTCCAAATGCACTTGATGACTCGACGGAAATGGAAATCAAAGGTGCAGCTGACAAGCTGGCCACCATGCCAACGTCTTCTTGACAACCTAGGTGCCCTTCCACACCTGTGGCTGCAGGCCATATTGACCATCTCCTTAACGTCCATGCAGGAAAAGTTTGCCCTTTTCATGTCGATCGCAGCTGAACTGTGGCTGAGGGATTGATACTGTGGAAGAAGTATTTACGCATGCAGCCCGCAACTTCACACTGCGGCTTGCTGAAACACTGGCGCAGCAGATCTGCTTGCTCACTCGACGAGCAGAGGCTCTGACAACACCTGAGACTGCCTGTTATATGCCACGTATTGGTTTTGTCCTATTCTCTCCGAGCTAAATTGGAGCCAAGGAGAGTGCAGATGTGAACCGGGAACGTGCTCCCAGCGGCCCTGTGAAAGTCGTGGTCACTAACCAGCCATTCTCGACGCCACACTGGTGTTGACCTTGTCAGTGGAGTCTCGGCCCTCGGGGCGTCCGGAGCTTAGATGTGATTGCAGGAGATGTCGATTGGTTTGGTTTGCTTTGGTGCTGTATGGAAATTTGACACCCTGTGTGAGCACCCTTTGGGTAAGGGTGAAGCGACATGCCATTCATCAGTGTTTGTATAGTTTATGCACAGAGGATACGTGGAAGGTTACTGCAAGAAGTCATGGAAGATTGGTAGAGAACACTCTACTTATTGCGGAAGGAATCTTGTATGTGACCATCCTGTGTCACAATATTCTATTGGTCTTCGGACTTATTGTTTCTGACATTAGAGTGATGTCATTGATCAGTGTTGACCAGTGATTGTGGTATATGGATCAGTTCTACATTTTATTCTGGATTCGACTTGAGTCTGGTACGGCTTATTGCCTGAACTGAAGATACTTACATTGGTTTGACATTGAGATTATTTCTTGTGTCCATGACGCTCCTGGACACGGTGTATTGTGAAGCTCATTCTCTCCAAGTGATGAGAACACAGCATAAACTCTTGGAGAAGAGTTTAAGCTAGCTGGAAATATCTGATGGAGAGAACCTATTATGCCTTGAACTTGGACCGTGAGATGCATTGGCATTGTGAGGACAATGATCATATTTGGGCATCTTATTTGTCTGAGAGTTTTGTGATGAGATGTTTCGGTATTGTGAGGACAATACCTACATCATCGTCATCGTGGCCTATGGATCATGCACTTGATCTTATGGTGTGTTTTTTATCGTTCCTGAGATGACTTTAATTATCTCTATGAGGACGACATTGTTTTGACTCGACTTTGATCTACACTGTGGATTGGCTATTACAGTGGTCGAAAGACTTCAGCGATACAACTGTATTTGGCTGACCTACATTGACAATGTCGAACAGATCATTCTATTCTACATTGAAGTTGGAAACGTGAGATACTATCTCTATGTGGAAGACTGATTTGAAGAAAGAACTTTGTGTTCTGACTATGCTTTGTATACAGAAGAAGGGTGTACAGACACCTTGTGTGAATCACGTCGTTCTTGAGAAATTAGCCACAAGTTTGACTAATGAGCTGGTTATTCACGTTTGGATGAGAACCAGTTTGCTTTGAGAACTTTTGGAAGTGTTTCGATGGTTTTTGAATTCATCTAGTGAAATTGAGTTTTGTAGACTTCTAGCAGCTGGAATAGTTTCAACAAACCTTTATTTGAAGAACTTGAGGTTTGTTAACTGGAAACCTGAAATCGAGTTTACCAGTTGAGACATCGGCTCGAAGGACTGGTGTCAGAAGTTCATTTTATGAACAAGTGCTGCTGTGTCACATAACTTGACATAAGACAGACCGACAAAGGGAACACATCTTTTTCCTTTGTGTTTTTGTTTGTTTGTTTGTTGTGGTGTTGTTTCCCTGTGACTGATCGTGTTGCGTCTGGAGCGAAAAGAAGGAGCTTGACGTCAGCATGTGGGAGTCAAGGAAGAAACATCCCTTTTGACACGGTATTGCTTTAGTTTAATTAGTTTAGGGACTTACGCGCTGCGCTTGTGTTTGGTGTGCGTGGTTGACGTACGCGTCCGCCTGCGTAGTTCTGTAGGAATTTTGGAAGAAGCGTTGGATCTGACCGCAGATCTGTGCAAGGCGCTTTTTCTACATGGTAGCGGAGCTCTACGGAGCTACCCACACCATTCTCCGCTGACCCTTGTTGCAGTGTGCTAAGGACGCCATCTAAGGTGAAGCTGAGATCGTTTGTATTGAGCTCCTGAATCTTTTGCGCAGGGATACGTGTTGAGCTTGTACTAAGGTTCTGAAGTGATCACTAGGTTGGTACATTGCGGATGTAAAGTCAAGGGCATCGAAGAGCTTGAGTATTCTTGATTCAGAGGATGTGTGTTTTGTTTCACTTTTGGCATGTTGGCTGTGAGGTCATTGGTTGAAGGTGACTTGTCAATTGATTGCCAGAGATGACATGTTTTGGAATGCCTGGAGTATCTCGACAGGCTGAGGTTGGGAGTAAGTCCTGGAGACACAAGTGAGGTGTTTGGACAGTGAAGACTCCGACAACTTGCCTGGAGATGAGCATTGAGAATGTCCAGATAGGCTGAGGTTGGGAGTAGGTCCTGGAGACACAAGTGGGGTGTTTGGACGGTAGAGACTCCGACAACTAGCCTAGAAGTCTTTGAAAGTAAGAGTTGAGAAATCACTGGAGTGTGGTTGGAACTGTAGCGTTTAAGCTCAAGGAAAGTATCGCCACGTAGTCTATAATCGCGACAACCGACCATTACGTGAAGCAATGGAGGAACGGTACATTGAGTGGATTGTTGGATTGGAGAAGGTGACGAGTATCTTTCGGATAGTACAGACTATGCTTGTTCTCATGGAATGGCTTCTACCTTTGCTTGAGGATATTGGTTTGAGTGCGAACCAACGAGACATCATGACAATGTTCCGCGACCATCTCTCGGAATTGGAGATCGAGATGCAAAGGCAGATTCTTCAGCTGTGTGAGCATATCTTAGGCAGATATCAGAGGTCATTGCAAGGTTGAAATACCTGTGACCCATTGCTGTGTGATAGATTTGACAGATATGTGGTCGATAGGGTTCCTGGCAGTAGTGGTAAGCGTGGAAAATAGGTGACAACGCCGGAGCTGCATGTGAAAGTAGGTTGCAGTTGCGTTGCATGTGTGATTTTTGTGATTTGGTTGTGTAAGAAGTTTGTGACTTTGGCAAGAGCGAGAGAGAGAGTGCCTGGAGAATCACTAGAAAGCATCGGAAAAGAGTTGGAAAGAAAGTGGGCTGGACGGCAGGGTGCTGCATAGGTCCATATTGAAAGTAAGAAAGAGTAACATCTCGACAGGTTGGTCAGGTTGTAGATGATTCTGGACGCACGGAGTGCACAGTGCGTGGTGCTACTGAGCCTGGCGTCATGCCTGGAGATGACAGTTGAAGAGAGAAAGTTCGGCATGAGAACCACGGAGGGGTGTTGGCCTTGGTTTAGTTGCCACAGAGTTGAGAAAGTTCGGCATGAGAACCACGGAGGGTCAGTAACCTTGGTTTAGTTGCCACAGAGTTGAGAAAGATTGGCATGAGAACCCGGAAAGGTCGGTGACCTGGTTTAGTTGCCATAGATAGGAGAAACGTTGGCATGAGAACCACGGAGGGTCGAGTTTGCTTTGTCAGTGACCTTGGTTTAGTTGCCACATGTGTAATGTAATGCGTGAATAATTGAACACCTGAGGTTCAGTAGTGTGCAGGAGCAGTGGAGCTTGACGGATGTTTGCACTGACTGGTGACCTTGAGATTGGAGCCTGAAGCATTGGTGTTTGCCTGGCAGTATAGGTACTGGAGTGCTGAGAGAGAGAGAGATAGGAACCGTCATGGCACTGAAGGCACAGTGGAACTTGGTGTTGAGACTGTGAGTTGACAACGGAGTGAGCTGTGTTTGCCTGTTTGGGAAAGTTGGTTTGATTTGTCAGATGCATCAGGTAACCAAGGATGTTGGTTTGAACTGCAGTCGTGAGTGCGTTTGATTGGGACATGTAGTGAGTCATTGGAAACGACCTGAACTGTGTAGGAAGTGGAAACTGTTTTGAACTGTATTTGAAACGAAACAGGAAACTTTGTTGTTAGTTTGTTTTCATGGTTTTCTTTGACCGGAATCTGAACAGTTGTGCAGTCGCAGGCAGGTCAGGTATGACTTACATTCGTTGGATTGGTGCAGTTGTTTGTGAAACCTGGTACAGATGCAGAGAAGGTATGTTAGACCCTGAGACAGGTAAGTACTCTGAAGTTGTTGTCAGACTGACTGGACTTTGTGTGAAGACAACTTGAATGCAAGTATTCCCTTTTGGCTTAGAGCAATCACATCGTACCTCTCTAGATGGATGGACGAGTACGGAGGTTTCTGCAAGCCGAGTTTGGCTGTGAGACGAGCTCTATGGTCTTTATAGCGATGATTGCCAGTGTGGTTTGCCTACGATGGTTGTGGCATTTCCTTTGGTAGAGATGTAGTTTGAGAACAAGATGCTTGTGATGTTGGTCGACCCCGGAGGGTTTCCTTTGCGAACCTGGGTCATGTTGAGTGGACATCTTGCACTACCAGAAGGCTGGCATGGAGTTTTGCGAGATCTACAGCAGTGGAGCTTTGCAGAAGATCCTGAGAGGGAAGTAGAGCGGTAGTGTAGTTTGCGCGTTTGCGTGTTGCTCAGAGTGAAAAGCAAGAGAGGGAATCTGGGATTTGAGATTTGCAATTTTCTTTTGAGTTGAAGAGTTTTGACTTACAACAGAAAAGAAAGAAATGGGCTGGATGGCAGAGGCGCTGCTTAGGTCCATAGGGAACTGGACGGCAGGGGCGATTACGACTTGCATAGGTTCCAAAAGGAAAGAAGCTTGCTGTCAATAAAATTGATAGCGCATTAAATTGACCGAACGAAGGAAAATAATTTTCAAAAAAAAATATTTGGGCCACGATGTACACACCTCAAACATGTTGCGGAAGGGTAGTCAAAACAAAACCTCTGTTTACCTCTTCGGTGCAGTTGCTTGAACCTGTTGGTTTTTAAATAAGTAATACGTCAGAATAGGTTCAGGCAAGTAAAATCCTCCTGGAAAATATTCTCGTGTTTCTCGGTGTTTTGCCTGGTCACTTGTCAGCTGTGCACACTTGGTAATGTATCTCATCCAAATTGAAGTTTTGTCATCTCAAGTTTGCCTGTTTTGGGGCGCCAATGAGCGCTCAACATCGGGGGCGAGTAGCAGTTGCCACTTCCATCACCCTTGGCTCATCGCGACCTCAGTGTGTCAGATATTTCACATTCAGTTTGAAGTTTGTCCTGCAGACTCTGTCCATTACCTTGGCCTTCATTATTGGCTGGTTCATGTGTTTTCTCTGGCTTATTTACGGCTAACTGGGGGCTATTGCATTTCCCTGGATTTGGACGTGTGCATTTCAATTGCTTGAACACTCAGTGATGGACTCAACACAGTGCGACAGTTCTGCCCTGGATGTGACTGACATGACGCAAGCTTGTTCAGTTGGACACAGCATGGAAGTTGGTGAAACCGCTTTTGAACCGATGGGTGAAATTCCTCTTGCCCCTGATGACATTGATGTTAGACATGTCCATGATGATCGTTTCTCAACTGGTCCAGGTGATGAAGCAATTGTTACCTTTCCAGAGCATGGTGGCGCCTCGACTGCAGCAACCATCGGGCCTGGCACTTTAGGGTTTCCAAACAGGTCGACTGGTACCGACGGTCAGCCAACTTTGTCAGTGTCATCTCACAACGCGATGTTTTCCAGAGCCTTGTTGACGAACTGCCAAACTACTGAGATTGTTTTGCCATGGGAAACTGGAATTTTCAAGGATTTGTTTAGTGATGAGCCCTTTACACAATCTTTAGTTCCTACGATGCCCATTGGAGCTTTCTGCAACTTCGGTGCTGAGCCAGAACCCCAGATGATTGCAGAGACGGTTGCAAAAGCTGCTCAGTTTTCAGATGCTTGCCCCATTTTTTCAAGATGCGTTGGTTCAGCTGATGATGGACCCTTCGTTGAGATGCAATCGAAACTCCACTTAGCTGCAGTAAACAAGATTTTGGTAGTGCTCCGCCATGACCTGGAATGCAGTGTTACAGGGAGGCATATCCTTGCCCTGGGAAACGAAACAATGCAAGAGGTTGGAGCCTATGCCATAGTCGAAGCTGTTGTGGGTGCGAGGGCTCCAGCCACTTTGGTTAAGAGAGCGAATGCATTGCTTTCATTTTTGAGATGGTACGACAAAAATTGCTGGACAGACATTGAACCTTTTAGTGAAGAGTGCATTTGGAGGTACTTGCAATTCCTGCGTGAGAGTTCAGCTCCGGGTACCAAGGGCAGCTCTGCTCTGTCTGCCTTCAGGTTTGCCCACTACTTGTTAGGTTTCGATGGACTAGGTCCAGCGCTCACCAGTAGGAGGCTGGTCGGCATTTGCGAGATCATGATGGCAAAGAAACGCATACTGAAGCAGGCTCTGGTTTTGACTGTCTCCCAAGTGAAGGGACTCCACAGAGCGCTCAGAGACCAAAGCAGACATGCTGTGGATCGAGCAGTTATCGCTTACATCCTCTTTGCTCTTTATGGGAGGTGCCGCAACAGTGACCTTTTGATGATTCACTCTGTGGAAACCGATTTCTCAGAAGCCGGTGGTTTTGTCACAATTCAGACATGCAACCACAAGACAGGGCGGACTGCCATGTTGAAAGCGCGACTCCTACCAATAGTCATCCCAGCCAGAGGGGTCGATGGAAGCGTCTGGGTCGTTGATGCCTTGCAGGCGCTGTCATCCGTTGGTGCAATGCTGACCGCCCCCATTGATGGGCCACTGCTCAGGGCCCCTTCCGACAACGCCCTGGGTTTCATGCAGCGTGGGCTCAGAGCCTCAGAGGTTTCAACTATGCTCAGAAAGTTTGTTGAGTCCCCGGACCCAGTGCCAGGCTCAGAATGTGAAATCGTTTCGAGTCATAGCTTGAAGGCTACGACTCTTTCTTGGTGTGCTCGCTATGGATTGAGCCCAGCAATTCGATCGCTCTTGGGTCGACATGCATCAAGCTTAAATGAGACATATGCCATTTACTCCAGGGATTTGGCGTGCTCTCCAACGGCCGAATTGCAAAAGGTGATTGATGCCATCGCAGAGGGAAGATTCCTGCCTGACTCTCAGCGATCTGAATTCTTTGTTGACCCCGTTGCAGGTGAAGAAGCCGACAAGGTACGCAGTGAAGCTCCTGAATGTTCGCAGGTCTCGGCAGACCAACATGGCGATCAGGCCAGTGGGGTGAGCGAACTCCCGGATTTCTCTGGAGGCGGTGTGGATCATGTTGAACCGGTTGTGGATGGTGTTGATAGCAACACATTGGATGAAGAGGTTCCAGGGGCCCCCGAAAGTTGGCACAGCGATGGCGACCAGTCCTCTTCGACTGACTCAAGTGGCGCCCTGACCTCAGATGAATCCGATGCCGATGAACCGGTCGTCCGTGTCAAGAGGTTCAGGGCCAAAATACCTGATGGCCAGGCTTGGTTCGTTCATTCAAAATCTCACTTGGTTCACCGTTTTGATGGAAACGAAGTTGAAGGCATTCGATTCACCGTTTGCGGAAAGAGGTTGTCCGGGACCTACGTCCCATGCACAGAGGCCACGGCATGGAACATCTTGTGCAAGTCTTGCAATCGAAAATGATAAACATCAAAGCGATGTTGTCGACATACGGCCTCGTGTGCATTTGAGAGGAAAAAACAATGGCATGCCGCCATACTGTCAACCTGATGCTGTTTTTTTTTTGAGATGAGGGATGCACCTCGGTGAGCATGGTGGTTTCTTGTCAGTTTTGTGTGAACCAATGCCGCATTGAGGGATGTACCTCATTGATCGATTGGCATACCGCCACTCTGTTGGTTCAAGAATTCATGCTGCATGTTTTACATGTCCTCAATGTCTTTCATGCACAACTTAACATTTCAAAAAAAAACTTTTGTTTATTAAGCCCGGGTTGCGCCATTTGCCGCAATGACATCGATCGTTGACTCGGAAGCGCAATTCGACCTACGTCTTGACCAGGTGGGTGTGCCACAAGCTTTGCGGTTGGCTTTGAAAAATTCAGGTGTGAGCACCATCTCTTCGCTCGCTTATTCCTATGGCCAGCCTGGACAGCCGATTGCCAATGAAGATTTCACGCAGTGGGTCAGACAGATGGACCCCGCAGCAACAATCGGTGGGGTCGCCTCCTTAAAGCGACTGCTGTTTGAGTCACAGACCCAATTGCTTGCGCTGTTGAAAGATCAGGTCACAAACCCAGATCCATTAGCCACAAAGAAGGTTCCACAAGCAGAGAAGGATGCCAGGTTAGCAAACCTTCGCAATCGTCTTTCAGGGGTCCTCATTGAAGGCCACTCAGAACCATGCCATGCCCTGCTTGATACAGCCAGCCAAATGTATGATCAGAATATCTTGCGCTATATTCCTTTGGAGAAGTGCTACAGCCGTTTGACTGAACTGTCCATGACTACGAAGGCCCCTTTGAAACTTTTGGAAGTCGAGGCCTCTAAGATCGTTTTGAAAGACAAGGAGCTGGATCATGAGGCGACAGTGCAATCCTCATATCAGGCACTGGAGTCCTTCAAGCGCCGTGGACTGGCCCTTGATTTCGCAGGCATCATGTCTTTTTCCAAACACGACAGATATGTCCAAATGCTATTTAGCCATTTGAATAGGGACCCACCGACCGGCTACAACAGATGCAGCGTGTCGCAACTGCTGGCGGCCGACCGAGCAGCTTGGTGCAACCTCATCGAAGTGAATACGAAACCCAGGCCTGATGCATCTGGAGTGCTTGCATTGGATTCCAAATTGGAGGAGGCATTGAAATCCTACGAGGTTAGTTTCACACTGCTCCCAGTGGCTTCAAAACAAGTCACCAAGCCTGCTGCCCAAACACCAGCGCCGGCGAACAAAACCCAACCTGCAAAAGGAAACAGAAAGGGTTTGAACAGATTCCGGCCATACGCATCAAAAGGAAAGGGAAAAGGCAAAGGGAAGACAGACCAGCGCATACCGCGCGAAATCAGGGAAGCCGGTGGCACAGCATCCACCCCTACCGGTGATCCCATATGCTTTGACTTCTCACTGAAAAAGTGCAAGGAGATGGTTGAGAACTCCAGATGCAGAAAAGGATTCCATGTGTGTGCCATCTGTTATGGTCAACATTGTATGTTGGATCACAAGAAAGCCTGACAAACACCGCTGGGTGAACACCAGAGCAAGGATGGCTGCGCTCATAAGCGCAAATCAGCTTGCGACACAGTCGATTTGCCTGAGCCTCAGAAAAAGCAGAAGTCATCATGCCTTCTTAGTGCAGCCGCCACTTCACCGAAGCTTGATGATGCCCCAATTTTTCCAACTGCCGAATTTAATCCAAAGCCAGTTTTGCAGGAAAAAATTCCAAGTGCACCCGCAGCGAAGCCTGTGGCCAGTGAATTCTGTTGCTCGCCTGTTTTGCCAAACTTTTTGCAGAAAATTTCTCCGACAGCACCCACGGTGAAGCCTGTGAATGATGTCCCTTTGCCACATAATTTGACACGCCCGCCTGTACAGGAGGACCCTTCCGCAGTAGACCCATTTTTTGTGGAGATTTGTGCAGGCTCTGCCCGTGTTACATCCTGTTTGCAATTTTTGGGCCTGAAATCCTCATTTGGAGTCGATCATAAACGTGCCAGAAACTCAGGGCGTCTCCTCACCGTAGACCTTACAACTGTGGAAGGACAGGAGCTTTGCATGCGTTGGATCCGCTCCCCAAATTGCCTAGGAATCTTCGCTGCACCTCCATGCGGAACTTGCAGCCGTGCACGTGGCATACCATTGCGTTCGCCAACCGGCCGATATGTTCCAGGTCCTAAACCCTTGCGGTCAGATGAGTTTCCTGATGGTGTCACAGACATGTCCGACCTCGACCAACGCAGAATCCAGTCGGCCAACATTCTCTATGCCTTCATCACCCGTGTTTCTATGGAAAGCATCGCGTTGGGAAAAGTTGTGTGCATTGAGAACCCTCGTTCATCTTTGTATTGGCGAACTTCCTTCTTCGCCCCACTAAAGACGTTGCTTTCCTTTACCATCCATCAGGCATGCGCCTATGGGTCCGAGCGACCTAAATGGACGGCCCTGGCCCATAACACCTCCACCATGCACCAGCTAAATAATCTCTGCCCCGGAATAGGCCCCCATCATAGGCACAAACCCTGGGGTTTAATTAATAACGGGCTCTCATTTTCTACTGCAGAAGAGACAGCCTACCCAATGAAGCTGGCGTTTCACATCGCCTTTTATTTAGCCGAGCATGCTGTTTCCAAGGGATGGGTGCCTCCTGCTGGTGAACTCACCTTGCCTGATGAAATGTCATACCAGCAGTTGCGCTCCGTCACTGGCATCCAGCCAAAATCCAGTAAACTACCCCCCTTAGTTTCTGAATTTCAAACATTCATTGACATCGACGTCCCAACATCTAGTACTCCTCCGGTTACCCCGGGTGAATGCCTGACCGAAGCTTGGCAAAATATCGCAGCCGGGGCCTGCTTCCTTAAAAAACCACGTCGGTTAAATGGGGGGGGGGATAACAAAATTTGCCAGCCTGGATACAAAAGGCTATCATTCGGAGTTTTCCACACTACTGAGCAATTTGTCCAAAAAGCAGTTCTTGCAGGCCATCCTGTAGGTAGTGAGTCCAGATTGCCAGCAGCCCTAAAAGAAGCCGTAGACATGGTAACTTCCAGCTCGGTAAAGCAAATCACTGAGCACCGCTTGAAAGCATTAAAGCATTGGCTGTCCAGGGCCAAAGCCTTAAACCACGATGAAGAGAAGCTGCATGAGGGCCTGCCTGATGGCCTGCGAGACATCCTGGCTCCGAAACGTTTGCTGCTTTGGAAAGAAATGCTGACTTGGTATGGATACCCAGATGCTGGAGTTTTCGATGAAGTTGTGGGGGGTATTGAACTTTCTGGTACCACTTGCTTTGTCCCTTCCCTTGAAGCTGGCTTTAAACCTGCAAAGATTACCGAAGCGGAGTTGGCCGCGACAGCTCGTGCCTCTCGGATTGGTTTGTTGTCATCTGTGAGATCTTCAGGGGATGACTTCATCGATGGTGAGGTCTTTGCGAAAACCTTAGAGGAGTTGGAGTGCGGCTGGTTGGAGGGTCCGCTTTCACCCGAAGACCTTCCCGAATCAGCTGTTGTTAGCAGACGCTTTGGCATAAAACAGGGCACAGGGGAAAAAGCAAAAGTGCGTTTGATAGACGACTTCAGTGCTTCGGGGGTCAACTCGACAGTTCAAGTGGAGTGTTCTGCCAAGTTGCACACGTTGGATGTCGCTGCGGCCTTGTGCATGGAACTCCTGAGGGGTTCCGCTTGTGCCGAGTGGGTGGGAAAGACCATTGACCTCTCGGCTGCGTACCGGCAACTTGGTATAGCTCCCAGCTCCCGCTGGGTTTCTTACATAGCTGTCTACGACCCTGACAGCCGCAGTCCCAAGATTTTTTCCATGAAAGCTCTCCCCTTCGGAGCATCAAAGTCTGTTTATGGTTTTTTGAGGGTGGCGCACTCCATTTGGTGGCTAGGATGCAAAGCGTTGGCAATCCCCTGGACAAATTTCTTCGACGACTTCATCACATTGGCGCGCTCCTGTGAAAGTGAATCCTTATCGATCATAGTAAACCAGTTCTTCAAGCTCCTTGGCTGGGCGGTATCCGCGGGCGAGAAGGATTTGCCGTTTGCGAAAAAGTTCAAGGCGCTGGGTGTTGAGATCGACTTGACGTCCTGGGGTTCAGGTGAGGTGAGGTTTGCAAACACTCCCCAGCGCATAGCAGAGCTGAACGAGACCATCTCAAAAGTGCTTAAATCCAAAAAGCTGGCGACCCAAGATGCGTTGTCTCTCAGAGGCCAAATGCAGTTTGCCCACTCCCAACTATGGGGAAGATCAGCGAAGCTCTGTTTGAACGCGGTGACCACACATGCATACTCTGACCATGGAGATGACGTAGGTGAGACGCTGGCATACTTCCTGGAAATTTTCAGAGACCGCTTGAAGGCGTCCAGACCCCGAGTTGTCACACCTGCCTGGGATAGCCCCATGTTTGTATTTACAGATGCCAGCTTCAGCCCCGAGGACAAGTGTTGGCGGTGTGGCCTTGGGGGCGTCTTGCTTGACTCCCACGGCAGACAAGTTGCTGCTTTCTCTTACTGCCTTTCCAGTGAGGAGTTGGGAACGCTTGGATACCCAGGAAAGTCTACAGTCATCTTCGAAGCAGAAATGCTGGCCTTGCTCGTTGGTTTTGTCTTGTGGAAGCGCCGGTTGCGAAACCGACCCTGTGTTTTCTACATTGATAATAACTCATCAAGGGATGTTGCCATAAGTGGGCGGGCCCGGACTCAACCGGGGTCAAACCTTGTAGCCGGATTGTTAAAGCTCGAAGATGAAAGCTGCACCAACTCATGGTTTGCGCGTGTGCCCTCAGCCAGTAACATTGCCGACGGCCCTTCCAGGAACTGCATGTCCGAAATTTCGGTTAGGCCTGTTTCTAGGGAGTTGGTTTGTCTTGCCGTTAAAAAGATTTTGCGGCCTCTTCTGCATGCCGGTTAAAATGGGGGTTATGTTTCTCTGGTGATGATGGAAATGAAAGCAGCCGATGCAGGCTGATATGATGTGACGTGAATGGTGGGCCTTTGATGCAGTGGCGCTGTGATGGCAGCGTATGGCCCCAAAGAGTTTTTGAAACGTGGTCATGCCGACCAGATTTGAATATGCCATGTGGACATCGTTGGATGATGTCGGAACCAGAGACTTCCCCCCTGGCGCGTGCAGAAAAAAGGTGAGGCGCTTGTGATTTCACAGTTGTGCATTTTCCAGTGATGTTTGTTTCATGCCTGGTTTTGTTTTTCCTCCCTAGTGACTCCCTTCCGTTTATGTTTTGGTTTCTCTAGTTTTAATGCCGGTAACTCGGAGGTGTTGTCTTCGTGGCTTAGTGAGGTAAAGTTAAGCTTGCTGTCAATAAAATTGATAGCGCATTAAATTGACCGAACGAAGGAAAATAATTTTCAAAAAAAAAAATTTGGGCCACGATGTACACACCTCAAACATGTTGCGGAAGGGTAGTCAAAACAAAACCTCTGTTTACCTCTTCGGTGCAGTTGCTTGAACCTGTTGGTTTTTAAATAAGTAATACGTCAGAATAGGTTCAGGCAAGTAAAATCCTCCTGGAAAATATTCTCGTGTTTCTCGGTGTTTTGCCTGGTCACTTGTCAGCTGTGCACACTTGGTAATGTATCTCACCCAAATTGAAGTTTTGTCATCTCAAGTTTGCCTGTCCCAGCCCAGGTAAACCTTTCCCACCCAGGCAATTCACTTTCATGTGCAACCCTGCGAGTTTTGGCACCAGCTGACGTCACCATATTTCCAGGCGAACATGTCACCCGACTCCATCGTCCAGCTCACTGCAGCCATCTCGATATCCCTGTGCTTCTTAGAGCCGGCGATGCCTGACCACAGAGCTGCGCAATCGTTACAAGAACGACGTATTACGCAGTTTGACGAACTGATCACCGGGTGCCGACTCATCCTGGAAACATGCGGCAAACCAAAGTTCCTTGAGAGCATCTTCGTCCTTTGGGGACAACTTTCGCAGGCACTGTATTTGCTGGAGCGAACGTTGTGGCCAGAGCAACGGCCAGATACCCCGTTGCACCTGCGACTCCCCAATGCTCCCCGACCATTGGGAGATTTACTGTTGGACGCCTTCACGCCCAACATCCAGTACATTTACAATGCGATCAATGCTTTGTCTACATTCCACACCTGGTTCACCGATTCATACAGTGTGGAGCTCCATTCGGACTTCAACAGCGTCCTCGAGGACTCGATCCTTATTTTTCGCAGCGTTGAAACGCTGTTGCGTTTAAAGCAACGCTACATCGCCCGGGCTCCGCGAGACCCAGCCATCGATCTCGATCCTCCCGAGGACACTGCGACTGGTACAACAGAACCTGCAACCGGCTCTGCACCGCCAGCGGATGCACCAGCCCCCGAAGGTCCAATGGAGCTGCTCAGTGACACCGGTACTCCGTTGCAATGGTATTGATGGATATGTTTCTCTGGTGATGATGGAAATGAAAGCAGCCGATGCAGGCTGATATGATGTGATGTGAATGGTGGGCCTTTGATGCAGTGGCGCTGTGATGGCAGCGTATGGCCCCAAAGAGTTTTTGAAACGTGGTCATGCCGACCAGATTTGAATATGCCATGTGGACATCGTTGGATGATGTCGGAACCAGAGACTTCCCCCCTGGCGCGTGCAGAAAAAAGGTGAGGCGCTTGTGATTTCACAGTTGTGCATTTTCCAGTGATGTTTGTTTCATGCCTGGTTTTGTTTTTCCTCCCTAGTGACTCCCTTCCGTTTATGTTTTGGTTTCTCTAGTTTTAATGCCGGTAACTCGGAGGTGTTGTCTTCGTGGCTTAGTGAGGTAAAGTTAAAAGTTGTAGAAAGTCAAAACTTGGACCAGATTGCAAGACGTTGCAAGGTTCACACATGAGCTAGATTGCAGACGTGCATAGGCTCAGAGAACAGATTAAGTAAGAAAGAAAGAGACAAAGGGAACTGGACGGCAGGGGCGATTACGACTTGCATAGGTTCCGAAACGTGAGACTGACTGAAATGAATGTAAATGTGCTGTCAGTTTGTGGCTCGACATACTGTCTAAGTGAGAGACGAAGTATGGAGCTGTCTATTATGCTGGACTTGACGTGACATTTTGTCTGGACTCCTCATGTTTGTGTAGGTTTCATTCCACCGTTGCTGTTTTACTATAAGACAACTTTGGCTCAGTGTTTTTGCATTTCAGCTGCCCTCGCGATAGCTTTGAGATACTATGGCATCGACGGCAATGGAATCCATTCGTCTTTGGTTGGCGTTGACTCCTAAGCAGTTTGAGGACTTGAACAATGGCAAGGAGATTCAGCCTGACGAATATTCCAAAAGGTTTGGACTACGAAAGGACCCGGTTGCTGCCGTTGAGCGTGCTCAGTACTTCAATGATTGGACACCGGAAGGTCCCAAGGGTGAGTTTTGTGCCAAAGACTACGTTCTGGTCGAGGTCGAGCTGACCGCCATTGGCTATCTCCAGAAAGCCGAGGCGGGGATTCTCTTGAAATATAAGCCCAACGAATACCGTTGGCAGGGGACGATGAAATCTGTAGAGTTTGACCAATACGGAAACTTGTTATACAAGTTTTCCACAGAGGCTCACCAGATCATCTGAGTACAGAGGAAATATCCTCTCAATGTATAGGTTTTTGCAATGGTTCCAGGTCGGGTGGTAGTGCTAGGCTTGGAAGCCGACGTTAGCTGCGAGGAGAAATGCAAAAGCGGTGATGAAAGAGCTGTCAAGCTGAGATTGGAGTGAAATGACAATTTTGGGATGTCTTGGAATTTTAGAGTTTTGGACGATTTCGGACTGGACGGAACTTGGACTTGTGGAACTCAGTTTGAGTGGTTTTCTGTCAGCTGTCACGAGCTTTGCATGAGTTTTCATTTTTGCTGCATGACATGTCTATGGGTTTTATACGCGCGGGAAACCACGGTGATCTGTTTTGCAGTTTTGTGAAGGGTTGTGCATGCATTGGCAGTTGGATTTGGATTGAGTTTGCGGTTTGCCACAAGTTTGCATTATTTTTGTTTTGTCTGAGACATTGGAGTTTGGTCGATCACATATTACCTGTCAAGATGTGTGGCACGCATCTTGGGGTAGTATTGAGTGTGATCTTTGTCGGAAGTGTGATTCATCTGTTAAGGTGTGCGTCACGCACCTTAGGATGAACAAGAGAGAGTTTGTGCTTGGCATGGCATGAAATGGCTGAGCTGTGGTCTGCATGGTCATTAGAGGGATTGTCAAGTTGAATTGCAGATTATGCCCAAGCTGTATTTGGGGCCCGGCTTATCCCAGCGGGTGCATCAGGCCTTGTCTAGGAGACTCGAGCAATTCATGGCAGCGAACGTGGCAGCTTCCGCAACTCCAGCAGCCCCAGCAGCTCCATCGACAGAGGGTGTAGAGTTTCCTGTGTCTGAGAATCCAGCGCTACCGGCGCAGACAGGAGCGGCTGAGACGGATTCCGAGAAAGAGAAAGAACAGGATACTATCCATGCGGATGGAGATGACAAGGAAGACAAGGAGGAAGGAGATGCTGGAAGAGATGATGACAGATCGAGATCTCCGAGGTTGAGAAGGCATCATGAGTCCTTTGATCCCAATGAAGCGACCGACCTGCTGAATTCTACCACAGGCTTGGCTGTGGGAATCACGTCCATGGTCGCTGCGCTGAAAGGGTCGACGGACAAACTTGAGACTCTCATTAAGAGTACCCATACTCTGCAGCATGACCTTTGCAGATCCCTGGAAGCCGTTGGAGAAGCCGTCACTAACATGGCACGTGCATCCGAATCCCTGGCTGCTGGTGTGAACCACAACACCAGCAGGGTGGGTGCAATCGTGGGTGAATTTACCAAACTGAAAAAGCATGTTGAGTGGTCGCTTGACGTCTCGATGAAGGACGTGCTCAAAGACAACAAGAAAGGTCGCATGGAGAGAGACCAATCTTTGCAGGACATCATGACCCAGCTCCATGAGTCAATGGACAAGCTACAGGAAAACCTGAAGCTGGTTGCGGAGAGGATTGAAAGGGGGACACCACCGGCAGAAGTACCTCCAGTATGACCCTCCGCAGCCGCCCATGGGTCATCCGGGGATGTCACAGAGCAGTCCACCATTGGCACCTATGACGCCAGCTGCACCTGGCCCAAGTATCCCACCGCCGCCGGCAGTGCCGCCAAGACCTGCAATCCCAGCACCACCGACGTTGCAGACGGTGAGATTCGCAGGGTATAGCCCGGCAAGGATGGGCGAAGTGCCAATGAGTTATCCCCTGGCTTTGGAGGTGAAAGACATGAAGTCACCACCTACTCAGGTGATCGAGGAGGTCACGGGACGTATCAGATCTGTTTCACCCACACCACGTCACGATCCTCTGACGGGGACAGCAGCGTTCTCCCCTCTGGGGTATATGCAGATTCAGGGGACGCGGGAATACCGCAGGATATACCCCTGATATCTATCCCTGAGCAGAGTGCCAAAGGCACTGGAATTCGCCTGGTCTAACGACAAGAGAATAGTTGATTTTGTCAGCTCGAGGTTCACTTGTTGTTTTCAGAAATGACGGCATGGCTGAGCGCAGGCATCGAGTTTGAGTTTAAAAGGGGGCGAGAGACGCCGACTGACGCAGTAGATATAGTTCTGTATGCATATTTTGGTTGTTTGAGGTTTGTTTTGTTGTCATATGTCTCTCAATGACGATAGCGAGAGCAACGTTCTTGAAGGCATTCAGAACTCGGAGTTGCTAGCAGATCTGAGGGAGACATCATGAAGAAAAGTTGAAGTTGTTCTTGATTGGCTTGATTGCGGTATTTCTCATGTTTGAGTTGTTGTGTGCATGACTTGAGTTTTGTTGCTTGGAACATGAAACTTGATGTTGTGATTGTTTTCGCAAACATTTGGTATATTTTTGTTGTCATGGCACATGATGAGAACCTGGGAAGAGACTCGGACGGAATCTGAGTTTAAGTAATCGGAAAAATCTTCCGGGGAATCTGATGCCATGATTGCAGACATATCGCACTCTCATGTCATGATATAGACTCAAACAAGACATATCACACCTCCGAGATCTTTAGGATGGATCAGACGTTGAAAGGGGGACAGCGATCTATGCGATGATGAAGCTGTGAGAGATGTTTTGTCAAAATGTCCCTCACCGCTTCCTCATTCTGTGCCAATCTTAGCTAGTCCTGACCCTGACTGTGAAAGATTTTCATTCAGAACATTTTGAATTTGTTGTGCAGTGACTGTGAACTGTACTTCACTTGCTTTGAATAAGATGAGTTGCATGAGTGATATTACTTCACTTGCGTTTTCTTTTCATACGCCTACCTTCTTTACGAAGGTGCGGATTAGCTGAAACAGTTGGCCTTTGTTTTCGCGTTGACTCCGATCGTGCGACGTTAGGTTTCGTCTTGGGTCTCGTGTGTGTGTGTGTGTTTGTTTTGTTTTGTTCTGTTGTTGTTGTTTTGTGTGTTGTAGGAAGACAACAGCATTGTAGATATATCGTTATCGACGCCATGGTTTATCCGAGGAACTGGATTTTGGAAGACGAGTTTAGTACCGGAAAGACTCTAGGAGTCTTTGGACTGATTCTGGTATTCCAACATCTGGCTTTCGCGACAGAGAAGATTTTGAATTTGGGAGCTACGATATCATGCATGAGTCAAACAAGATGAGTTTTGGACGATACTTTATCATCTACCTTGCATTTTGGAAGTCTGTGTACTTCTGTGGATATCTTTTGATCATGGATATGATCTGGAGCGTGAACATTTTTCTGCGAATATTCGAGTGGTATCCGTATCTGGAAGTAAAGTGAGTGGATGAGATGTCATGTCGAAAGGGGGTATGGAAATTTGACACCCTGTGTGAGCACCCTTTGGGTAAGGGTGAAGCGACATGCCATTCATCAGTGTTTGTATAGTTTATGCACAGAGGATACGTGGAAGGTTACTGCAAGAAGTCATGGAAGATTGGTAGAGAACACTCTACTTATTGCGGAAGGAATCTTGTATGTGACCATCCTGTGTCACAATATTCTATTGGTCTCCGGACTTATTGTTTCTGACATCAGAGTGATGTCATTGATCAGTGTTGACCAGTGATTGTGGTATATGGATCAGTTCTACATCTTATTCTGGATTCGACTTGAGTCTGGTACGGCTTATTGCCTGAACTGAAGATACTTACATTGGTTTGACATTGAGATTATTTCTTGTGTCCACGACGCTCCTGGACACGGTGTATTGTGAAGCTCATTCTCTCCAAGTGATGAGAACACAGCTATAAACTCTTGGAGAAGAGTTTAAGCTAGCTGGAAATATCTGATGGAGAGAACCTATTATGCCTTGAACTTGGACCGTGAGATGCATTGGCATTGTGAGGACAATGATCATATTTGGGCATCTTATTTGTCTGAGAGTTTTGTGATGAGATGTTTCGGTATTGTGAGGACAATACCTACATCATCGTCATCGTGGCCTATGGATCATGCACTTGATCTTATGGTGTGTTTTTTATCGTTCCTGAGATGACTTTGATTATCTCTATGAGGACGACATTGTTTTGACTCGACTTTGATCTACACTGTGGATTGGCTATTACAGTGGTCGAAAGACTTCAGCGATACAACTGTATTTGGCTGACCTACATTGACAATGTCGAACAGATCATTCTAGTCTACATTGAAGTTGGAAACGTGAGATACTATCTCTATGTGGAAGACTGATTTGAAGAAAGAACTTTGTGTTCTGACTATGCTTTGTATACAGAAGAAGGGTGTACAGACACCTTGTGTGAATCACTTCGTTCTTGAGAAATTAGCCACAAGTTTGACTAATGAGCTGGTTATTCACGTTTGGATGAGAACCAGTTTGCTTTGAGAACTTTTGGAAGTGTTTCGATGGTTTTTGAATTCATCTAGTGAAATTGAGTTTTGTAGACTTCTAGCAGCTGGAATAGTTTCAACAAACCTTTATTTGAAGAACTTGAGGTTTGTTAACTGGAAATCTGAAATCGAGTTTACCAGTTGAGACATCGGCTCGAAGGACTGGTGTCAGAAGTTCATTTTATGAACAAGTGCTGCTGTGTCACATAACTTGACATAAGACAGACCGACAAAGGGAACACATCTTTTTCCTTTGTGTTTTTGTTTGTTTGTTTGTTGTGGTGTTGTTTCCCTGTGACTGATCGTGTTGCGTCTGGAGCGAAAAGAAGGAGCTTGACGTCAGCATGTGGGAGTCAAGGAAGAAACATCCCTTTTGACACGGTATTGCTTTAGTTTAATTAGTTTAGGGACTT
Source organism: Cladocopium goreaui (assembly GCA_947184155.2). Taxonomy (NCBI): domain Eukaryota; class Dinophyceae; order Suessiales; family Symbiodiniaceae; genus Cladocopium; species Cladocopium goreaui. The sequence goes on from CAMXCT020006505.1 coordinate 376,245, forward strand.
ACGCGCTGCGCTTGTGTTTGGTGTGCGTGGTTGATGTACGCGTCCGCCCGCGTAGTTCTGTAGGAATTTTGGAAGGAGCGTTGGATCTGACCGCAGATCTGTGCAAGGCGCTTTTTCTACATGCTGACTAAGGTTTTTGGATTGAGAGGCACTGACATAACAGCCTTCACTCTGGTGACTAAGGACGGAAATTTTGCCTAAGTGCCCCCCAGGGCCCGGCCTCTCGTTGTGCCCCTCTATTTGCCCTGTTGTCCTGCGGGTAAGTAATTCGTTTGTCTGTTCTGGAATTCGTTCGTCTTTTCTGAGTTTTTTCGGGGTGTCCTGTGTCCGGTGACTCTGCATGGTTGGTTGTGTCTATCCGAGAGCGGCGGTAGGCAGCCGGCCAAAGCCATGGACTAGACTGTGCTGCAGCGAGTCTCACTGGAGCAATCCAGTGGCGCTCCCTGTAGGACAGCCTAGGGCGCCCGCGAGCAGCACAAGACTGCCTACATGGTTCGTCATTTGGTGGACGGAATGTGGTGTTTCTGAAGACTGCATATTCTGTGGGTGAATAGCGTTATGGATCTGGATCCACTACAATCTTCTACTATGTGCATACTGCAAAGCACTGCAGGTCTTTCAGGGACGATGACATCCTGAAATGTCTTGAACAGTTCTGTGGTTTGCATGTTAACGAACCTGCAACAACGAGAGCAACGTTGCCGAAGGTAACACTGGTATGGCGGAACTGGCGTGTACAGTCATGCCATTGTTCGGCTATCTTTTGCTGTCCGAGTGTGGAGTCATCGCCATGTTTGGCTTCATACTATCTGCACAACGACGTTTTTATTGCATTTTCCTCATCTTTGCGAGTATTGCCTCGGAGCATCGCTGGCTGAGATCAATCACTTTGCAGATTTACGTTCCTTTCCTATCAAACTAGGGGTCTGCACTACACTTGCGATGGCTGTATGGAAGTTTTTCACTGGCCTGCGAAGCTTCCCGTGCGCCATCACCATCCGCCCCCCCTGCTGGGGGGGGTACCTGGCACAGTGACCACCACGTCTTTCTTGCTCACGGTTGCTATATGGTGACGACTCTGTCCATGGAGGCCTTCTGGACAAGCTGAATTGAGAGGACGCTGAGAGAGGCATAAGTTGTAGCCCTGTGTTCATGTACAGTATCGGCACAAACATGTCTGAGTAGACAGGCTAGCTGGCTAGGCCATCATTTTTGCTCGAATGTCGTGGTTTAATTCATTTTTCGCATGTTTTTGTAAGTCAGGTCAAACCACTGTGTCCCTTGGCAAATCGAAGAAGGTGGGTGTTTTGTTCGGGCTCCGGCCCCTTTTGTTTGTTTTGGTTGTTTTTCCTGCTGTTTTGCTTCTTTCTCTGGCGAAACGCAAGTCTGGCTGGGGGATTTGCGGGTCGTCGTTGGTTGGTGGTCTTGTGTGTTTGTTTGGTTGTTCTATTTTGATTTGCCTGCGTATATGGACCAACTGCGTCCTTGTACAAACGTCTTTTCGACTGCTTATGCTCATGTAAGGACCGAGCCTAAGAGCGACATCGGCCAAACTCGAGGAAAAAAAAAGCCATGAAGGCGTTGGACGGAAAAAAAATACCTGGTATAGCGCTGAGAGATCAGTGACGTTGCACAGTTTTGATTTCACCAAGTATCGTCTGTGGACGAGCCTATTTTGACGTGGAACGATTGTGAATGGACAGATCGTAGTTTGTAGTTTTGATTTGACCGAATATCATCTGTGGAAGATATACATTTGAATGTTTTTGGATGCTCTATGAAGCGTAGATCATTTTATGACACTCAACGAGCACAACCGACACTGCGGTTGCACTCGTCTCGTTTTGTAGTTGAGAGTTGTGATGTTTTTGTAGGAAACCGAACATTATTTGAACAGTTTGGAAATATTTCAACATCTTGCATAGGTTTGAGAACCGAATGAAAGCTTTTGATCCTCAGTGGATCGCTTTTCGGAATTTCGTCAAGACTGGAATCCAGTTTGCAGTTTAGACAAAAACCCCTCCTTGGTTTTTGTCACCTTTAAACAGTATTTGAACTGAATGGTCAACGATACTCGTTGGCTCAAGCCCGAGCGAGAGAAACAGAGTGTGTGTTGAAGCGTTGCTTGTTGTCTGGAGTGATTTGAGCGAGAGAGCACGGAAAGTTTGACTCACGTTTGTTTATTTGTGGAAAAGCCTTTGGGTAACTTTGATCGCGATAGGTTTTGTTTTGGTTTTCAAGGCACAACTTAGCGGTGCAAAGTTTTACGTGGTAGCGGAGCTTCGTGCTCCTACCGCAGATCTGTGTGATCTTGGTTTGTCTGTGGATCCAGGAACCGTGTTTGTGAGTTTATACTTTGCTCAGGTCTTGCGTGAATCTTGTTTGTGTTTCACGTATGGCCGACGCATCTGCAAGCGGCGGTGCGGGTCAGGTACCGACACAGCGTGGAGAGAGGGAAAGAAGTCCCACTCGTACGCTTACGACTCAGGAACAGCAACAGCCTGCACAAGGACCTCAACGTTTCAGGATGAACTCGCCGGAGGGCGGACAAGGTTTGCCTGGAGGGGCAACTGCACCTTATGCCTCTATACCACCCCCACCGCCGAAAGCTGCCAGTGGTTGTGGAAGTATGCCAGGAAGTCCAACTGGACAGCAAGAAGTTTTCTCCACTGCGCAGATGACTCAGATAGCCCAGATAGTGTCTTTGAGTTTGAACCAGGCTATGGGTGAGTTTAACATGAGGTTGAATGGTTTGCAACAACAGGTAGTTCATCAACAGAATGTGTTTGCTCAGGCACAGGTGCAGCAAGCTGCATCACAACCAGCTCAGGTACCAGTTGCGAAGACATCACCTTCTATCTCAAGTGGTTTGTCATCATTTGGAGATCGTCCACCCACCAGTCCACAACCCAATTTTCCAAGGAACACTGTGGAACAGCCACCAGGTTTGCAGCAGTCGCCTCAGAGACTGATTAGTGAAGTTCGTCAGGGGCAGGGTACTGCACAGAACACTCAGGGTGAAGCGTCGTCACAGGATGACAGAGATGTCTTTACTAAGAGTGAGAAGTGGCTTCCTCCATTGCCCAAGTGTGAGCATGGAACTTGGAAGACACGTGAACAGGAGATTTTGGGTTTTGCCGGCTATGTTCAGTCTTTGAGAAGCTGGGTAGCATTGGCAAGTGATACGTTTGGGTGGGAGCTTGAAAGTGCGCTCAGTTGGCCGCACGAACTGCACATGACGAATCTGAAACCTGCACAGCAACTTCGTAGTGCCAGGTTGCTGGCCATCCTAACTCAGGCGTTTGCAGAGTATCCACGAGCTCATATGATCCTACAGGCCTATTCAGAAGGAATTGGTATGGATGGTTCTTTTCAGGCAGTGCGAGGAAGGTCTGGTTTTGAGGCGTTGCGTTTGCTTGCAAAGGAGTTCAGTTTGAGATCAAGAGCGGAAGCTGCATTTTTCAGGTCTGAGTTCATGTCCAAAACGTTTAAGGCACAGAGTGGCCCTACACAGATCAGTGATCTAGTCCGACAGATGGACGTTGGTTTGTCCAAGTATCGGAAGTTGATCGATACCTTGCCTCAGCATTGCGATAAGACTGGCTTGGATTTGCAACAGACGTTGATGTTGCTGAGATCCTTGCCCAGTGACGTGAAGAACTACGTCGTTTTGCATGCGTCAGGTGAGGGCTATACTGACTACAGATCAGCAGCCCTGAAGTTCGAACAACAGCAGAGGTTGTTCCAAGAACTGGGTGGAGGATCAGGCCGCAATATGCACGCCTTGGAAGCCGAAGGTGACTGGAGCACCTACTATGGCTACGAAGATGAGCAGGACTACTACGCCGAAGGTGCCGAAGAGGAGTGGGAATGGGATCCAGAGAGTGAGCTGTGGCTCAACACTGCCGCAATCAGCAAAAATTCAGGAGTGAAATGTCGAAAGTGTGGCAAGACTGGACACATGCAGAAGGATTGCAGCACGAATATGGGTCGTGTGAAGTGCTTCAAGTGCGGACAGAGCGGGCATATTGGCGCGAATTGCCAAGCCAGCAGTCCGAAGTCTGCAAGTTCATCTCCATCTTCGAGCACTGGGAAAGGTTCAGGTGCAGCCAAGGCCAAGCCTGCAGCGAAAGCTGGACGAGGAAAAGGTGGTCGCAAGGGAAAGATGCATGAAGTTTCAGCCGAAGGACCTCAAGAAGAGGAGCAAGAATCTGGAGAAGCGATTATGATGCCTCTCATTTCATCACAGGTTTCAAGTTCAGAAGGAACTTGGTGGTTGTTAGATTCTGGAGCTGCCACGTCGGTGCTGTCGCAGAACTATGAGGGCATGTATCGTTGCCAGGCTCAGGAGGATTCGGCAGGAGCATTGGAAACCTACTATGCAGCGAATGGGACTCCAGTTCACATGAGGGCCAACGTTTTGGTAAGTTTGGCATTTCAGGTTGTGACTGGGGCATCTGGAAAGAAGAAGACTCAATCATTCAAATTGGCCTGTTGTATTGGGGATGTGTCACACAACATTATTTCGACAACTCAGTTGGTCAAGAAGAGTTGGAGTGTGATTCAGTCACCTGGAGAGACGTACCTCTACCACGAGGACAGTGGAACGCTCATTAGTGACGTGCTGTTGTGGGGAGGGACTCCGTGGCTACGAGCATGCAGGGCAGCACAACCGAGCTTGAAGGATGGCAGTCAGCCGATGGAGTTGGTTGAGTCATCTGTGGTCGAGCCAGAGGGTTTGAAAGTTAGCATGGTTGGAGCTGTTGAGCTGTCAAGTCAGGAGAAGTTGTGTCAACATGTTTTTCGAGGCCATTACCCGTTTGATCCACATTGTTTGGAATGTCAGCAGGGACGAGGAGTTTCTCGAGCACCAAGGCGAAGTTTGCGTGAGAGAATCCTTGAAGTTCAGGTGGATTTCTTCTTTTTGGGTTTGGTTGAGAGTAAGTTCAAGATGATTTTGCTGCGTCAGGTGTTTTCAGGTTTGCTTGGTGTCACTGCGGTGAGCGAGAATGTTCAGGTGACAGGCCAGCATTTGCGTCAGATCTTAGCTGAGTTTGGATTGCTTGAGACTTTGGAAGGACCGCCAGTTGATTTCAGGACAGATGCTCAGGACGAAGTCGGAACTGTTCTGAGGAGATCTGGTTTGCCAAGGGAGTACACTGTGAACAAAGCTGGACCTCAGAACCATGATACGGTTGGATCAGTAGAGCGTGGTGTGAGAGAAGTCAAGGAAGCTCTTGCTGTTTTGCGCTTGGAACTGGCCAAGGCCGGATTGGATTTGGTCGACAGCTTGGTTGCCTGGGAGGCCGCTTCCAGGTATGTGACTGCTATGCACAACCTCCACGGCAAGATCCAGAACACAGGAAAGACTGGAAAGGAATTGCTCAGGAACACATCTGAAGGAACTCGAATTTCCGCCATGTTTTGCTCTAGGGTTCTTGCAGAGACCCCAGAAAGTGTTGACAGTATTGGACGGTTTGTCACTGCTGCGTATGTGTATCCTGTCAGGAACTCGTTTGCTCATTTTGTTTGTGCGAAAATTGCTGATGAACTGAAGTTTTTCCAAGCCAAGAGTTTGAAACTTGTTTTTCCGATTGAGTATCCACAAGATCTCATTGAACGTTTTGTTTGCCACTCAGGTTCAGGTGATCATCCATCACTTGTTGATCAGGCACCCATTGAGATTTTGCCCGAGGAGTTTGCACGACTTCCAGATCAGGTGCAGCCTCCACGACATTGGGTTGATGCTCATGGACGAACTGAAGGATGCAGTTCATGTGCCACTCGACAAGGTCGACATTCCAAGAAGTGCTGTGAGCGCTATTGGAATTGGATCCGTAACCAGAAGAAGGGAGAAGTGCCAGCTTTGCCCGACAAGCCTGAGGAGCAACCACCAATAGTTGAGCCCAATGACCCGGCTGTGGCCGTGCCTTCACGACCATTGCCGCGCATCCCAGGTTTGCCTGCTGGGATGACCCCGACGCGCCGTTGTCCAAGTTGTGAATCAGGTATGAATGCTCCAGGTACCCGGCACTCTGCCGAATGTCGCAAGCGACAAGCTGAGTTTGTGTCAGGTGAAACTGCCAAGCCATCGCTTGGTGATCTGGAGGATCTTCCGGTACAGGAAGGTGGGGTGAGAGATGGTTCTTATTCTGCATCTTTGGCTCCGGACCCAGTCGAGCCTGTGGACGTTGAGATGGCCACCGAGGACGTTGGTGACATGCCCATGGTTGATGTTTGCATGGCGCAGCCATATCATGTGGGTATGTTGACATCACCAGAACTTGTTCAACGAGATCGGTTTTCAGTGGAGTCAATTCAGTACGATGGCTACTGCGATGAGTTTGTCGTCATGGATTTTTGTGGCCAGAAGATCAAGCTTTGGAAGCCCAGTGGAGCCGTGTCTGATGTCACGCTCAGGGATTTGCCAGCTGAAGGAACCTTTTTGGCCATGCAGAAGGAGATTCGTGGACTCACTGCTGTTGGTGCAGGTCAGGTTCTTGCCGAGAATGTGGCGAGAGAGAGTGGCCAGCGCATCATTGGCACAAGGTGGGTTACCAACGAGAAAGAGGAAGCTCAGGAGGGTGTGCGCGCCAGAATCGTTGCCAAAGACTTTGCAAGTGGTCAGTCTACCAGAAGTATGGGCATCTCTAGCCCAACGCCCAGTATTGAAGCACTCAGGATGGTTCTTGGAGTTGCTTGTGGGGCGTGGAGTGTTGGAAATCAAGCCATGTTTTTGGCAGGTTTGGACGTTTCTCAGGCGTTCATGAACTCACCACTGGAGCGACCAGAAATTCTCCGAATGCCACTATCCATGTCAACTATGAATGGAGAACCAATTTTTCTATGGGCTGAGAAAGGCATCAACGGTTTGAGAATTGCCTCTCAGGCATGGATCGTTTTCTTTTCATCTATTGTCAAGAGCATTGGAGTAGTTTCAGGTACTGTGGAGCCTTGTTTGTATGTTGGTCGAATGGTTGGCAAAGATCAGGCACCCATCGTCATCATGGCGTACGTCGATGATTTGCTTGTTGCCACCACTTCGGAATCAGCTCTCAAGACCCTCATGACTGCACTATCAGCTCATGTCAAGGTTCGAGAGACTGGCCGCGTTGGTTTGAAAGGGGGACACTTGCGTTTCCTTGGTCGAAGTATCTTTCGAAGGCCAGGCTCATCTGCTTTGTACATGCAGGTGGATCCAACGTACTTGGATGAAGCTTTTGCTGAGTTTGATTTGAAGAAGGGAAGCACAACATTTCCGGATTTGCGTCCCATTCTGGAACAGGAAGGAAGCCAACCATTGTCAGCAGAAGGACATGCACGTTTTCGCAGAGTTCTAGGTCGTTTGTCATGGTATTGCCAAACTCGTCAAGACTTGTTGATTTTGGTCAGCATGCTTGGAACTGGTCAGGCACAACCGTTTGAGACCCATGAAAAATGTTTGCGTGCTGTACTCAGGTATCTTATGTCTGACATGGATGTTGCATTGCGTTTTCCATCAGAAGAGCTTGCTTTGCCCGATGTGAAAGGTTTGGAAGTGTACACAGATGCTGGGTTTGCACCCATGAAAAGTACTGGACGTCGTTCTGTTTCAGGTACTTGCTTCATCTTTCAACAGTGTTTGATGAAGTGTTTCAGCAGGCACCAGTCAGCTGTGACGCTCTCCTCCTGTGAGGCTGAGCTTGTTGCATTACAGTCAGGTGTTCAGGAAGGAATCGGCTTGCTCAGGACTTTGGGTTTTGTGCTTGGTCGTTTGTATCCATGGGTTGACATTATCCCTCAGGACGCTCAGGTGACTTGGTATGACGAAGCAGAGTCTGATGACGAAGACTCTATGAAAGTTTCATACTTGTTTCCACTGGTCGTCAAGACCGACAGTTTGTCAGGGAAAATGCTTCTCGAAGCATCTGATTTGCAACGAAAGAGCCGACACATTGAGATTAAAGTTTATTGGCTCCGAGAGTTGATGGATCGCAAAGTTTTGCTTTTGTCGCACGTTCCAGGAACTTTGAACCCAGCAGATTGTTTTACCAAGTGCTTGCCAACTCAGAAGTTTTTATTTTACAGGAACATGCTTGGATTTGTGAAAGTTGATTTCAGTTTGATTTCGAACATCCTTGGTTTTTGCTTGGACGTTTGTGACAACAGTTATTCAAAACCAATTTCATGTTTGTCAAACAGGAACTGCGTTTTGTGCGGAGAACGTTTGATTTCGTTTGTTTTGGAAGAAGAACTGCAAGTTTCAGGAGATCAGAGATCATTTCGTCATGTGAAAGCTGTGTTTGCTCAAGAAACCTTGACAAACCGGGACAGTTTGCATCTTGCTATCGCGCCGATGGCAGGCGAAGAAGAGGACAGCAAGTCTATGGTGTCTGGATTGACTCGTGTCGATTGGACGACAGGGAATCCTCGCACGGATCCAGAGACTGGTGAAGTGATGGGAAGAGATGAAAGGGTCATGGAAGTCACTGAAGCTGCACCAGAAGGAGCAGCTGCCTCAGGTACTCAGGAACAGAGAGAACCAGTGTCAGGCACTCCTGATACAAAGGAAGCAGCTGCGGGTGCGCCAGTTGCAGAAGAATCGAAACCTTCAGGTGGACCGTCTTCTGGATCGAAGCGACCTCAGGTGAAGAAGATGCCGAAGCGCCCAGCCGCGAAGCTGATGCCTCGGAAGAGAATCATCAAGGTCAAGAGCGAGCCTGGAACAACTGCCAAGGTGCCCGGGAAGAACCGCTTCAAGAACAAGGAGACGAAGAGACGCCAGAAGGCGAAGTGGGAAGAGATTAAGAAGACTGCTAGAGAAGAGCGTGCTCAGCCTGCACCAGCCTTTGAGATTCCAGCCCGTGGAGGAGATGTACCAGTTCGAAGTTTTTTCGACCCTATTTCAGGCAGAAGAGAGACAATGGAAGTCAAGCCACTCGAGAGGGAGCAGAAGTTTCGGACTGTGCAGACAGGTTTTTCCAGGTATCCTACGGAGACTCGTACTTGCTACCAGTGTGGTGAGAAGGGGCATCTGAGTGCCAATTGCCCGCAGAAGATGAGGAGAGTATCACTCACTGAGGGCGTCATCAAGTACGAGGGGGCAGGGGAGACCCGGCCTCGAGTCAGGCTTCAGGGAAATATGGGGAGCATTCCTCAGGAGACCCCGGAGTTTGACGATGTCCGTCCAGAAGACTCAGCATCTCAGGTGGGCGGACAATACCTGGGAACTATGTCTACGGTTGGAGGAGGTGTCAAGAAGAACTTGCCACCACCACCACCTCCACCTCCGATGGGTGGAAGCCCAAAGATTGCCAGGAGCAGACCAGGTGTTCCGCCGCAGACTTCAGCACCTATGCGGCCACCACCAGCGCCAAGCACCGAGACTTCCGGCTAAGTTTTCTCAGGACCCACCTCTGGGAGAAGCGGCCTCCTCGAGCAGAGACGTGAGGAGACCTAAAACTCCACCCAAAACACCGCCAAAGAGACCACCAAGCAAGGCACCGCCAGTGAAAGGTGCGCCACAGAAGACCCAAGGGACAGAGAAGGCAAAAGGGACAGAGAAGTCCAAAGCGACTGAGAAGTCCAAGGCGACAGAGCCAGCAACAGAGATCAGAGGCTCGGTTGGGAGAGTCGTGGAAGAGGCAGCTAAGGCGGCACCTGCGACTGTGGACCTTGTGACGCCGAGCACAGCTGTGGATGTTGGAACCCCAGTTTCAGACAGTGCGGGACATGGGGATGTCCATCTTACCGTGGCACAAGGCTATGGAAGATTGTCAGCACTTACAGTGCACCAACCGACGCCAGCGAACTCACAGGCGGCGACGCCTACATCTCCAGCAGGAGATTCCCTTGTGGCTGGAGAAGCACCAGGACAAAGTTCAACTCACTGGTCGAATGCTCCGGTGATTTCACCGGTACCATCTACACCACCGCCAGCACCGGTGGGAGGCGAGACAGAGGTTTGTGTGGCATGCCAAGGGAGTGGATTGCTGAACTCGCAGGTGAATCTGCGATTGTTCCGACTTATCGGAACGGGGCAGCTCCGTTTGGCGGGGCCGATTGCCCAAGTTGCACCAGTGACCCCGGCTCCGGCCGCACCTACAACACCAGCTCCGGCAGCTGCAAATCCCACTGGACCTGGTAATGGGACCGAAGTCAGTCCAAGCCTCAGTGAAAACTCAGGTAGATCTCGTACTCCAACTCGTTCAGGTGTTTGCAGTGTGACTGAAGATGGAAGTATGACCATGTTTGATTCAGGTGGAAATCTTTTGATTTTGGAACTTGCTTGTGGTGTTGACTCAGTGATTCAAAATGCTTCTAGGGAGTTTGGATGCAGTTACATTGGAATTCATGCCGGTTTGGAACTTTCTTCAACTCAACGTCAGGCCTATAAGTTCTTGAAGAGCTTTGCTGAGGGATCTTCCGGTAGTGCGGATTCACAGAAACTGATTCAGGTACACATTTCTCTTCCCTGTACTGAGGGTAGCCCTTTGTTGGACTTATCCAAGAAAGACAGGAAATCTGCTCAGGACGCATATTTCAGGCTTCTTGATCATTGCAAGAGATATGTTTCATATATCAAGGGCATGAGCAATGTGTGTAGTGCTGTGACTCTGGAGCTTCCGAAATCGAACCGTTTTTGGTCAGACGAGAGATTGAAGAAGTTTCTAACTGACCACGACATGCAAAAGTTTGCGGATTGTGCTGCATGTGCCATGGGTTTGGAAACCAGTCAGGGACAGCCTATTGGTAAAGTCTTTCGCATTGCATGTTCGGATCAAGTACTTGCCACAGG
>CAMXCT020006505.1:392021-417632 GCA_947184155.2 Cladocopium goreaui
CAGATGAAAGAGAGAGAGAGAGATAGATAGACAGACAGACAGACAGATAGATAGATAGATAGCTAGATAGGTAATTAGATGGAAGAGAGAGAAAGAGAGATAGATCGATAGATAAATAGATACATAGATAGATAGATAGATGGATAGATAGATAGATAGGTAGGTAGGTAGGTAGATAGTCAGAGAAAGAGAGAGAAAGAGAGGAGACCTCAATCACCTTTCGACCCATCAGTGGCTTCGCTCTGCCATCCCTGATTCACAGCAACCAACCTCTCCTATAGGTTTCCTATTTTTGAAACTTCCGCCACCGCCTTGTGCGGTACTACTGGTAGTAATAGTAGTAGCGGGGAACGCCGGCGAGCGCGGTTACCGCGGCGCTGGCAGTAGGAGTAGTAGTGGTAGTAGTAGTAGTAGTAGCAGCAGCAGCAGCAGTAGTAGTAGCAGTAGTATCAGTAGTAGCGGGGAACGCGGTTACCGCGGTTGCCGCGGCGACCGCGGAGCTAGCAGTAGGAGTAGTAGTAGTGGTAGTAGTAGTAGTAGTAGTAGTAGCAGCAGTAGTAGTAGTAGCAGTAGTATCAGTAGTAGCAGGGACCGTGGTTACCGCGGTTACCGCGGCGACCGCCGCGCTGGCAGTAGGAGTAGTAGTGGTGGTAGTAGTAGTAGTAGCAGCAGCAGTAGTAGTAGTAGCAGTAGTATCAGTAGTGCGGGGACCGCGGTTACCGCGGTTACCGCGGTTACCGCGGCGACCGCTGTTACCGCGGCGACCGCGGCGCTGGCAGTAGTAGCAGTAGTAGTAGCAGTAGTAGCAGTAGTGGCGGCGGCAGCCCTTGCTGCAGTTTCAGGGGCTGAACCTTCGGGAGATGCTTCACAAGGCTGCCAAAGCCAGCAGAAAAACCAGCTTTAGGAAGGTCAAGGCGGCGGCGGCGCCTAAACCGGTAGCGGCCAAGGTGCCAAAAAAAGAAAACATGAAGAAGCAAAAGAACCAGCCAAAGGAAAGGGAAAAAAGGGACGATCTACAAAGCAGTGAAGCGGGAGGCATCGCCAAACCCACGGATCGCAAATTTTGAATCTTTTAGCTTGGCCAAATGAACAGCGAAACCTGCGAATAAGAGCGGGCGCACTGCCTGTGCCAAGCAAGTGTCCTACTGCAAGAATGGCGTAGTTGGACAAGCTTGACTGCAAAGCCTCAATGGAAAAATACCCACCTGCAGCGTTCCGAAGTTGTCACATGTTCGCATGGATGCATGTGTATGTTTGCGATATGCTTTTCCAATTTTGTCCCGTTTTTCTTTCCCAAAATAACCAGTTTCTGCTTTGAAGCATGCGTATCCGCACCTTTTGCTGGCGCTAATTGGATCGCAATCTTTGTTTTTTTTAACAATCAACAAAAACTGGGAATATCACATAATTTGATCCCGTTCCACCCTAAACAGGAAACACCCAAGGACTCAGGCAACCCAAGAGTTTCTTGGAAAGGCATGAGACACAATCTTTTGATGGAAGATCTCTTGAACAATTTTTGATTATGGAGGACTGTGTGGTGCATCGATGTTTCTGGATCGTGATGCTGAGTGTCATAGTTGCTCATCCAAACCGTAAGGAAGATTCACCAATTTCGAAGAAGTTGTGAAACTTCGTTTTTGGAGGGACGCCGTGTCATCTGTGCTAGCATCTGTGAGGACACCTATCAGCATGGTTTTGCACGGCACACCTTTGTGTGTGACGTCGCTGTGGTTGCAGGTCTGCTTCCTGGCGCCCACAAGACAGAATCCACTGCCCTGCCAATCTAGGTCTACTCTCTAGCGTCACGACAGAATCTACTGCCGATCTAGGTCCACTCTCCAGCGTCACGACAGAATTTACTGCCAACTCTCTAGCGTCTACATGCCCAAGCCACACAGCTATCACAGTGCGTCGGATAGTCCTTGTCCTGACTCCTGACTTGCGGACCAAGCTAATACCCTGGCACAACTTACAGAAAAATTCCAAGACCTCTGCCAACTTCTCCTTGATGTGCAATTTGTTGCAGAATGGTGCATTCAGATCTGAATTCGGTGCAAGAAGCAGTTGTTTTGGTCGAAGCATCTGACATGCTGCCTACAGATATGTATTTTGGAGATTGCATTTTCGTGACGTTCGATGTTGCCATCTTCACTTCCATACATACCATCTTCAGAGGATATCTGAGCTGGGAAGGTGCTATAAAGGAACTGCATGGTTTTTGCATTTCGGCTACGTCGATGAACTGAGCTGGAAGACATACAGCATCTGGAAATGCTGGTTGTCTTTGTACATACCATGTTCAGAGGTTGTCTGAGGTGGAAGAATTTGTTTGAAACCGTCTTGAGAACGTTTGATGTTGTTCCGAAGGGTTTTGAACGGTTTTTTGCATGTGACGAGGTCATGTTTGTGCATGAGTTCATCATTAGGCGTTGACCTTTGGACCCAAAATGCTTTTGAGATAAGCCGGCTTTCCGGGAAATCTGCGATGCTATTGAGCATGCTAGCGTGTAAATTCATATGCGCAAGCTTTCTTTCCTGTTTTCGCTGCACGCATTGTTGATCCAACGTGAAAAGACATGCGTGGTTACACTCAGTTCATGAAGGCTCGTGTCATGTTTCGATTTTGACCCACCATGGGAAGAAATCAGGCATGCTTTGTAAAGATTTGCGCTGCTTGAAACTGTACCGGCACGTTTGGAGTTTGATGATGCGCAAAGATCAAAAAGCGATGATGTCTTTGCTGTGCGATCATAGAAGGCAGCTTTGTGCAAACGATGCTTGCATGTTTCGGCATGTTTCTTTGCATGACCACTTTCTTTGCATGTTGCTCGCATTGCTGCCAGGCACCTGCTGGATGAGGGTGGCATCGTTCTTATGACGGTGACCGACATTCCTTGAGGGCAAGATATATATATATACACAGAAAATATATGTTTCTGTTTGAATGTTTGAAATGTGATTGTATATGTCCTTGAGTATGGTGCATTTGACGCAATGTGTGAAGAACCGTTTGATGCCGTGAAAAATTTGCGTGTTTCTGAGTATGGTACAACAAATGGTTTGATACAATGTGTGAAGAACCGTTTGTTGCCGTGAAAAAACATCTTCGCCAGCAAGGAGTGCGCAGTAGCTTCGGCCGTGCGATGTTGTCAAGTCTTTTCTGTTTGGAGATAATGTTATTTACACCCTTTAGAGCATGGGTTGATGCCGCGTGTGACACTTGCGTGTGGAGACTGCTGTAGAGCCGATTGCATCGCACATTGATGTCTTTCGTTTGCTTCGTGCAAAAGGGCCCTTTCTTTGCAACACACCATCTTTCACGTGCAACTTTGTCACACACAACTCTTCACATACAACGTGTTTTATTTCTCGATCCTCCACCACCTCCTTTGTCTTTCCTTCCTTCCCCGTCCCCGCTACAACATCTGTTGCTCATATTGGAAGAAGTTGACTTGTGGGGTTGTCCGGTCCTTTAATTTTTTGCCAGCGCTCCAATGTCATCTGCTTGGCATCCAATTTCTTTTTACACTGGGTCAAAATCGAGACTCGTCGATTCAATTTGGGGGAAGAAGTGTGCCAGCATCTCCAGTGTCGAATTGCTGACCGTCATCTCCAGTGGTGCATTGGTGTATGAGTTCCAAAGGAAGATTATTCATGCGCCACGCAACACACAGGTGGATGTCCCCAAGTGCCACGGATGCCACGCAAAACGAAGGTGGATGTCACCAAGTGCCACGCCTGCCACGCAAAACGAAGGTAGATGCGCCTGCCATGGATGCGCCTGCCACGCGAAACGAAGGTAGATGTCACCAAGTGCCACGCCTGCCAAAGTGCCGCGGTGTCACCGGCGACTAACCGCGCCCAAGCGCGCCCAAGCGCGCCACCAGATCCAGCCCAGTGCCACAAGTGCCACGCAAAACGAAGGTAGATGTCACCAAGTGCCACGCCTGCCACGCGAAGCGAAGGTGGATGTCGCCAAGTGCCACGCCTGCCACACAAAGTGCCGCGGCGTCACCGGCGACTAAGCGCGCCCAAGCGCGCCACCAGATCCAGCCCAGTGCCGCAAGTGCCACGCCTGCCACGCAAAACGAAGGTAGCTGTCACGAAGTGCCACGCCTGCCACGCAAAGCGAAGGCAGATGTAGTCAAGTGCTACGCTTGCCATGCAAATTTCAAAGTGCTGCGGCGTCACCGGGGACTAAGCGCGCACAAGCGCGCCCAAGCGCGCCACCGGATCCAGCCCAGTGCCATAAGTGCCACGGCTGCCACGCAAAACGAAGTGGTAGCTGTCACCAAGTGCCGCACCTGCCACGAAAAGCAAAGGTGGATGTCGCCAAGTGCCACGCCTGCCTCGCAAAGTGCCGCGGCGTCACCGGCGACTAAGCGCGCCCAAGCGCCACCAGATCCAGCCCAGTGCCGCAAGTGCCACGCCTGCCAGGCAAAACGACGGTAGATGTCAAGGTAGCTGTCACCAAGTGCCACGCCTGCCACGCGAAGCGAAGGTGGATGCCACGCCTGCCACGCAAAGTGCCGCGGTGTCAGCGGTGACTAAGCCCGCCCAAGCGCGCCTCCAGATCCAGCCCGGTGCTGCAAGTGCCACGCCTGCCATGTCACCAAGTGCCACGCGTGCCACGTGAAACGGAGGTGGATGGCGCCAAGTGCCACGCCTGCCACGCAAAGTACCGCGGCGTCACTGGCGACCAAAGCGCGCCCGAGCGCGCCACCAGAGCCAGCCCAGTGCCATAAGTGCCACGCCTGCCACGCAAAACGAAGGTGGATGTCGCCAAGTGCCACGCTTGCCATGTGAAACGAAGGTACATGGCGCCCAGTGCCATAAGTGGCACGCCTGCCAGGCAAAACGATGGTGGATGTCACCAAGTGCCACGCCTGCCACGCGAAACGAAGGTGGATGTCGGCAAGTGCCACGCCGGTGTGTGATGGTGTATATGACAAAGTTGTGTGTGAAAGATGGCGTGACAAAGATGGTGTGTGACGAAGTTGTGTGTGAAAGATGGTGTGACAAAGATGGTGTGTGACAAAGATGGTGTGACAAAGATGGTGTGTGAATGTGAAAGAGGGTGGGTGACAAAGTTGGTGTGTCAAAGATGGTGGGTGAAAGATGGTGTGTGACAAAGTTGTCTGTGAAAGATGGTGTGTGACAAAGTGGTGGTGTATGACAAAGTTGCGTGTGAAAGATGGTGTGACAAAGATGGTGTGTGAAAGATTCGAGGCGGCGGGCGAGGAGGCGGAGGAGGTGGGATACAGAATCAAAAACAAGAACCCCACACCAAGATGTGGGGAAAAAGGGTAAGAAAGCGGACCCCCTTGAAATCAGAAGTGGTCCCCCTGGAGGGTCCAGTTTTGGCCCCTTCATTGTGGCAAATCTGTTGAAGCGTTTATTTCAAATTGATGCTGATTTGCAACAGCTGCGACTGGAATCTTGAATTGGGGAGGCTCATTTTTGCGCGCCTGCTTTTTCTTACGTTTTGAGGACCAGAAAAAGGGCACCTTCTTTGAGTCATATTGTTTTGCTCCAATTTCCATAGCCTTGAGGCCCTCGAGGCCTGCCTCGAAGCCTGCCTTGAAGCCTGCCCCGAGGTGTTTTGTTCTAATTTCCATGGTCTCGCGATGCTGGAGTTCGAGACTTGCATTGAGGCCTGCCTCCAACTTTGTTTCATCCTATAAACTTCTTGTTTTGCTGCAATTTCCATAACCTTGAGGCCGCGAGGCTTGCCTTGAGGCCGTCCCTTTGCGCCAGCTGCGGTATAAAATTCTTGCGAGGCACGACAGTTACAACTACGGTACTTCAAGTTCAGCCTTGCTGGGACTTCAGCAATAGTATTATATAGTTTCGAGTCCCCGTGAGCCTCGCTTTGTCCTTGTGCCAATACGTTTTGCGTCCGAGGCGTGGCCTCGGCCAGGCCTCGCCGAGCCTCGAAGCGCCTCGATTGCAGGCTTTGGAAACACGGGACTCTTTCATCAACATAACAGGAAGGGAAAGATTGTGATGATCAAGACAAGCAGGTACAAGGGGCTATTTTTGGGTTCATTTTTGGCACCTGAAACTGACATGATTTTTGGAGACGGAGTTGGGGCCTCCCTTGTATAAGGACTCTGGGGTCAACGCTGCTTTCTCATCTTCTTCTTACTTGGCCCCGCAGGACTGACTTCATTGTGGGCTTCTTGAGGTTTCTGATGGTAGTCATTGCGAGGAAAGACAAGGTCGTGGTCCACTCTGGCAAGATCCTTGAGGGTCAATAGCATGAATCCATGCGTGATCGACCGGAGTGGGTCGGCAAACAAGTTGCAATAAACCGTCAGTCATTACAGCAGAGTGTTGGGGTTCAATACGAAACAAGAGGCTGAGGTTGGAAACTGTACACCACGTGCTCACTCCCTTTTGGAGCTTCAGCGGCGAAGTCTACTCCTTCAACAAGATCAGCATGGGGGATATGGCATTTGCCAGCGTATTTTACGACCAGTCATCATTTGGGAGAAAACCCAAAACGTTTCGGGGGCTATCCGGCTATCAGTTAATGACCTAGCAATGAACCAAGGCACAAACTCTACAATGATCAACGCAAAACCCTCGCAAAACAGTTCGAAGCCCTGCGAAACTTGCCAAATGATTTCAGAATGGTCTCAAACCAATTCGTCCAACTCAGAAAACCTCTGAAGATGGTATGCACATCGAGGACCAGCGTTTCCAGATGCTGTATATCTCCCAGCTCAGTTCATCGACATAGAATGCAAAGACACCATGCAAAACAGAAATGAACACATCTCCGGACAGCACATCTTCCAGCTAAGCTGTCTGGTTCTCAAAAACCCCGTCAGTGTTTTTGACCCACGGAGCATCCACATCATGAAGTCGCACGGTCTTGGGTTGGACTGCTTTGGCCACTGCTTGATCATTTCCAGAATGTGGGCGATTCTGCCCGGTTTGATCGTGATCCCCAGGCTTCCAGTCCAAAGGCGCTCCAAATCAAATTGCACCCCCAAAGCTATAGGGCGCAAAAAAAAATCAACAGTTTTCTTTCCCTTCACTGCATGCCGCCATCCTAGAGCATTGAGGAAAGCATCAGTGATTTTGGGGTGAGTTCTAGGGGCCGCACTTCAAAAACAGGATAGTCATCGTACCAGTAGTACCGCACAAGGCGGTGGCGGAAGTTTCAAAAATAGGAAACCTATAGGAGAGATTGGTTGTTGTGAATCAGGGATGGCAGAGCGAATCCACTGATGGACCGAAAGGTGCTTGAGGTCTCCTCTCTTTCTCTCTCTTTCTCTGACTATCTATCTACCCACCTACCAACCTATCTTCTATGTGTCTTCTTACTCTTTCTCTTCTAATCTTCCTCTTCTCTCTGCCTCTGCCCTGCTCTGCTTTTCATCTCTCCATATTGTCGGAAGTTTGACTTGTAAACTTCCTTCGATCATTTGTCTGAGGCTGAAAGGCGTTGTTGAGAGATGGCAGTTGATGGGAGAAAACTTTCCTATGACGGGGATTAATGACCTATCTTGATGAACTAATTCGTTTGAGGGTTTGTGAATCTAGGGATTTGCAAACTTGAAATCAAACATTTTGGACGTCACTTATTTCGTGACTTTTGTCCAGAGAAACTTTGGAAACATGCAGGTTTTTTTACCTCTGGAAGTGTTTGAGCCTGAAATGGAGTTTCCGCTATCGATTTTCACTCTCAAGGAGTGCGAGTCAAACAGTCTAACAGAGAGTTCTTAGCACAGCTGCACATTGAGAGACACGTCTTGTTTTGTGTTGTGGTCGCGCAAAAAGGGACTTGAAACTGTCGGAGCCGTGGGTGTTGGTTCTTGGGATTTGTCTTTGGGTTTTGGGCTCCTGCATCCTGTGGAACCGTCAGATATGATGTGTATGGTAAATTGCCTTCCCTTGCGTTGCTACGTGGGTTTTCAGGCTTTGAGTTTTAAAAGGGCTTGTAGATACGGCAAATAACACAAAACCATATAAACACAAACCGGACACCCGTGAGGGTTAGTTCGATATGCGTACAGTCTCGCCTTAGCCCAGCTCGCCTGAGGGGGGGTGTAAAAACCCGTGCAGTAAAACCCTATGTTCCATATACATCATGTCGACTGTGTTTTAGCGTTGGTTCAAAAGTGCCAGCAGCTTAGCGGTTTAGCTAATCTTTTACCCCATAGTTGGCTGACCTGGGTAAATACACTAAAGAAACCCTCAATGAAACCTAAAGAAACCCTAACTGAAACCCTAAAGAAACCTCAAAAGAAACCCTCAAGAAACCCTAAACACTGAAACCCTAAAGAGACCCAATTGAAACCCTAAACCTTCAAGAGCCCTAGAAGAAACCTAAAAAAACTTTGACACCACGGAAAGATCATTGAAAACGACCAAGAAAACGGTGAAAACCATCCAGACATCGTTGAAAACCATTGGAAAATGGGTGAAAACTAAAATGTTGCAATTATCGTGCAAATTTACGATTTTAGCTGCCCAAATTTGCGACTTCAGCTCCGAAATGCTGCAAATAGCATGCAAAATAAGAAATTTTAGTTCAAAAACGCAGCAAATAGCACCCAAATCACAGAGATTTAAGCTCCAAAATGCAGCAAATAGCACGCAAATCAGAGATTTTCGGTTCCAAAATGCAGCAAATAACACGCAAATCAGAGATTTTAACCCCAAAATGTAGCAAATAGCAAGGAAAATTGCCACAGACTGAAAAACAAAAAAAAATAAAAAAACAAAAACAAATCCAAAAAAAAATCATCACCCATTTCTACCACCCCTTTTCTCTTGGACAACTTAGGAGTGACATGGAGTAATAGTATATATGATTGTGTGGCTTGGAAATTACAAATTCAGAGTGTTGCATTGATGATACGGGCGGAGTGACAAGTTTATGATGGAACACATATAAAGGATCAATATACAATTCATGCTGGTATTTAAGGGGTGTCCTGTCTATGACCCCATTCCCCTGGTCATGGGACAAGACAGTACTGCCATCATCCGCAATATAAAAACCCATGGAAATGTGTTTTGTTTCGAATGACATGGACCTGATCTCAGTCGTACAATGTCGCCATGAAAAAGTACAGACTAGATGGTTTGCAGAGACGCTTTACTCCTGCAAGGTGTCTAGTATGGCATCGATACGATATCGGAAGAAACCAGGGTTTGCAAATATACAGAACGCAAGAACAAAAACACCGTGGACAAACCAAATGCTGCAGCCTGTAGGAATTGCAACTATGACTGGAATCGCTGGGATGGCTGAGACAGAGATCCACGTCCAGCCAGGGTGGCACACTTGTGCTGGTTTGTAGGACGAAAAGTAGCCATGACCTCTGCATTTGGCCCCAGCTTTGGCGCCAAATCACCGTCCAACTAAAAGAACCAAGTCAAATCCCAGGATGACAAGAGAAAAACATGGTTTGTCTATCTCGGGGTCCTCCATTTGATAAGGAACTTGTTGGTTTTGTGTATCCCGGGTTTCCAATTTTATGAGGAAATACGGGTGACATCGTGATATAATCTGGGCTACCGGTGGAATTTGCAGGATGCCATGGCGATGTTGAGGCTCTTTTGATGTTGAGATGGTGTCGGAAACAGGGAACTTCAACTGACCAACAGTTTCCAACTGTCACAAGGATAAACTGTCTAATTACATATATATATATATAATATAAACACTGCATTCGTTTCAACTTGTTTCATCTAGAAATCTTGACTTCAGCATAGCAGTTTGGAGTCATCAAACACAAATAACTAGGCGATGGACACTGAACCTCGCTATTGAGACCCCACCTCATGCAAGCGCAATGTTGCAATGACATGTGGGGCAACAGATTCAGCATGTATCATTAGTCGTTGTGGTAGAGTGTGGCTCATGCTATCCACTGCTATTCGTGGTGTTTTTGCTGTGTTTGGGGATTGGTCAAAACACCTATAGAGTTTGAATTGCTCTTGCAAAAACGAACCGCGCAATGATCAAGAGATATTTCCGACAAGGTTGACCGACCAGATTCTCATAGATCTATGCGAGAATAAGGTAAAGGCACTTGCCGCGTCGGCTACAGAAAATCATGCGTCAACACTCAAGGCAAAGACTTTAGCTTCAAGTTCCGCAGAATGTCGATGACAGTACGCCTGGCATGTTTCATGGCCAACCTCGAGCTTGACTCACTGTCCTTCAAGGGTATGGGCTGCCATTTGGAGAAAGTGAGTACCAAATTTATTTATGCTGAGTGTTTTCAAATTGTACCGCTAGGTTTACAATTCATTTTTTCATATTCTTTCCTCAAATAGTTTCAGCTATATAACATATATATATATAGATACATACATACATACGTACGTACGTACGTACGTACGTATGTTTGTTGATTTGCATGCATGAAAGGCATATGTTTCACCCCTTCTCAATTTTTGCCAACGTAGTGCGCGACAAATCTTGAATTCTTGGACTTCGGCAGCGATGAACGGCGTGCGCGGTACAGACCTGCTCAACTCATCTGTGCCGTCTAACATTCTTCGTTGTATCGAAGATCTATTCCGTTTTTTCATTTCAAGTGGATCCAAGTGGAAACATCCCCCATTTGGGGTCAGTACAGAACAGTACAGCGGCAAACATAGATCACGAACATGTGTTTCTATTCAAAGAAAGGGATTCCACTTTAAAGCATGACGTTTTAAAACAGTTTTTTGAGGTTTTGTTTCAGCCATGTTCCATCATTGCACCCCGAAGTCGCCCACAGGTCGACCATGTTTCATCCTGACCGCACTGTGATGAAGCCGTGAACCTGGCGATTTGCCCGGAATCTCGGAAAAGAACCAGCTCCTGTGAAAGAAATCTCCGGTTTCCCTCCAAAAGTGGTGGGTTTCACCTGGCGAGTCGAACTTTGATATCTTCGAATCAATGTTGATTCCATTGAGATACAAACCGTTGCTGAGTGTCTTTTGGAGACTTTGTCGAGTCTTTTGAGGTATAAAAATTCGAAGCTGGTGCGGACTGGAGCTGGAACTGAGGATAAACCATGCTTCATGTTGAACGTGGTTGAGCTAACAACATACCCCGAATTGGAAGGTTGACAATCAACATGACCAATCCTACTCCCAGTCCAAATTGAGTTTGTAGCCAAGTCAATCAGCAGACCAATGGATCACCAAGCAGTGACAAAATAGCTGGTAGTTACTTTTTTCATTGCTCCTCTCCGAAATTTGAACCATATCCTGGAAGGACCTTTTCCGTTTGCACTGGGTTGTATGGTGTTTTTTGTTCTCACTGATTGGAGCTGGCTGTATAGCGGGTCTCCGCACTTCTAAGTTACTTGATTAACCCACCAAATATGGTCCTCATCCAACTTTGCCCAGTAAACCAAACTTCCCAGGCCGAGGCCCACGTGTGTCTCAACTCCCCGTGGTCCCAAGCGTGGCAGGGTCACTGGTTGGGACGCCAAAGAGTTGGGAACACATCATGAGTTGGTGCTGCGGTGTGGGTTTGGTTTGAACATTGGCTCAGAAATCCACTGGTTTGTCGTTGAATCATGTTTCAGACAGAGCCCTGTGGGACCCCATGTGGTGGTTTCTCAAAACTGTGGATCTCAAAATCATGTTTTTCGCTCCTAAAAGAGACCAGTTTTGGATGATTTTTGGGTAGCCCATTTTCAGACGAACCCAACAAAATGCCACACGTACCGCTTGTTTAGGACATTGGTTTCTATAAATAGGGCTACCCCAGAAGTCATACATGTGTAGATGGTATTTATCATGATAAGCCATTTGGAAATTGCGGGTCCCCTACAGCATAAAACATCCATGTCTTCACAGCCGGGTCTGCGCCAGGTCGTCCCCAGCCGGCTCTATTGGTCCATGGCACTGCCTCGATGCAGGTGCCAGTGGGCCCTTGGTTCGTCGCATGGAGAGAGTGCCACCTTGGTGCTTTTGACAGGCCAAGGTGCCACTTCCGCTGCACACTTTTTTTTCTGCCCAAGAGATACGGTGATACGGTAGGCTAGGATCGTAGGATCCGTCAAGTAGTGTGAGAAGCAATGCAGCTTCTTAGCATTGTTCTTCGCGTTATACTCCCAGATGGTCAGCATAAGGACTTCTTGTCGGTCGGTTGAGGGAGCTGTTTCCAAGACTGGCTGGGTTTCGGGCCTGGATGCGCGACCAAATCTCCTGGTTCAGTTTCCTCAGTTTCCTGAGTTTCCGAAAAAATATCCACAGTTTCCAAGAAGAACCATAGAATTTGTGGATTTTACTACCATGGATATCCATGATTATCCATGGAGGTTTGGATAAATTGATAATACTGTAATCATTCCGAATCATTCCGAATCAATTTCCTTTGGTGTTTTTGGAAAGCCCCATGCCTTGCTTGCGAAGTATGTCCGTGCAGAGTTGCCAAATTGTGACGATTTCGATGCAGAGAATCAGTGGCCAGCAATCGAGGAAAAGCTGGCGAAAGTGAGACGTGAGCACAACTTGCAGAACTACACCTTCAAATATACAGTCTCAGATCCGAGTCAGGGCCCACAGGAGCTGTGGAGCTTGAGAGATGAGCACAACCTGGAGGACTTGATCGCGACCTACTTGGAGAATCAAGCGCAGGCATCATCTTTGATTGTGCCGTTGATTCTGGCAGCTCCAGAAAAGCGATGTCTTGAGGAGGCCTTGCCTCGACACGTCTGGACACCTCCAACGAGCATCGACGAGGACGCTCCTGCGAGGTTCGTCAGTGACAAGACCTTCATCAATGTTCAGCATTTGCACAAGCTGCGTGCAATTCAAACAGAGCCTGTAGCTGACAACTCTGACATGGGCCCGAAGCTGTGCCTGACGCTGGCTGACCTAGCTGACCCGGAGCTGGTGTAGGGATGTTGAAAGGTTTCTACCTGGTGATCGCTGCCGTTGGGGATAGAGCGACAAGAACTTGTGCGGACTTGTCCGGCAAAAGCCCGGCGAAAAAGACACAGCTTAGGTGCCCAGATGGATATGGGTGGCCTTTTGCTTTTGCTGGCTCGGCATGGAGTGCGAGTCACATCGTCCGGGCACTCCTTCTTTTTGTTGTCCCTTTCTAGAGACACGAGGATTGACTCCCGCACTGTTTGGGTCATGTTTCTGGTGAATATCACTCTGGCCCATAAGAAATGATCTGGAATCGGGGTTGCGAATTCTGACCTTTACATGAGTTGCAGTCCCAGGTTGACAGGATACCCAGCTTTACCATCTTCAACACTTCAGAGATTTCCAAAAACATGGGGGGGTCCCCACCAACAGCCAGGCTCTCCAACTTGATCGAGGCCAGTGCCAGTGCGTCTCTCTGCCTGGTGCTTGAAAGTTAACGCTGGGCTCATAGAAACTGGTGCAACGGGGATCATATATACATGTATACATATGCATGTAATATTATACAATCTAACAATTTGGCTCGATCAGATACAGAATTTGTTTACCCATGTTGCGGTCACACGTTGCCTCTGCATGTTTTTATTTCGACAGAGAGATGTTGAAAGTCGGATGTGGTGTCTTTCGAAGATTGAATGAATCTTGACAATTAACTCATAGGCCAGAGGGTCACTTGAGCATTCAACACATCTGCCGGTTTGCTCCATCAGTTTTTGCTTGCGCCTTATCGACTATTTGAATTGGACACACTACAACTCCCTACACATTTCAGCGTCACAGTGTGCTTTGAAATTGCTAAGCCTATATCCAAATTTGCCGATTGTTTTGGAGGACCGCTTCCATTCGTAGACATTTTGGCTGCTGCAAACTCCCCACGTGACCAACTGTGTGGCCATGCCAGTGTTGGGCGCGGCGAAGCTGAAGGCCTTCCTCGCGAGGGCAGAGGCAAAACCCAAGCCGTGGCAGGAGGAGGCGCTGATCAAAACGGCAGCTTTGAAGCACCCAGTGATCTAGATGGACCATTTTGAATGGAAAATATGGAAAGAAACGCAGGGGAAAAATGGAAGAAACATGAAGAAACCATGGAACGCATAAAACTTGAACGTTCAATCTTCAATTATAGTCTGGGGATGGTTCAAACAAATCACCCAGAATGGGATGTTGAATGTCTTGAATAGCAACGAGGTTGCAAGGTTCATTGGCGCCCCAATTTTGATGTAAACTCTGTGTGGATCGCGGGGCCAAGCCAGGGTGATTGCCTTTTTGCTGGTCACAGTTGCAGCCATAAGGATTCGCAGTGGGATGGGAGACGTGTCTTCTTATACGACCATGCACGTGGCAGCGGCAAGACACGACTCATGGCGATGATGGCCTTGATGTGGATGAAGCAGAAGGGGATCCGCTGCGTGTTGGTTGTGGTGGACAGGTGTGACCTAGCCACCCAGGCCAAACAGGAGTTCGCCGACTTCTTCGCCAAGTGCTACAAGATCCCGGTGGCCAAGCAGAAGACCGAGCAGGTGCCAGAAGTTCTGCAGGTGAGCGCGGCTTCGGAGCTTCAACAGCACTTTGACAAGTTGACGGAAGACTCCCTGGCTCGGTGTGTACTGGTTGTGACCCTGCAGAGCTTCCCACACTTGCAGACGACTTTGCCACCAGCGCTGCAGGAGACTACCGGAGAAAGCCTTAAAAAAAAAGTATCAAATATGTATCTCATGCCTCGATGCACTCCCTTCTCAACAGATGCACCATCAAACTCTCACCCGGACATGTTGGATTACCATTTATGTAACAAATGACTCTGAAGTATCCCTGCCACGATTTGTTGATATGATATGTTTATTGCTGCCGCTGAATCCCCGACTCTTGAAAGTTGCATCCCACACATTCCCATCAAGTCAGACCATCGAGCAATCTTCCACCCCTGCGACAGGAGAAAACTTTGGTTGTGGCTGATGAGGTCCATCGCTCCCACGCGGACCGCGCCTTTTCGGAAGAGCTCCAGAAGGCCATCGGTGCGGTGCCGCGGCTGCTTCTGTTCACGGGGACAGCCTCGGACCGACGCCTGCGGCTCTTTGGGGTGAGAGAGGGAGACTTCTTCGTCCCATTCCATGCAGTTTCCGAGGAAGAAGTGGCTGGACCATAGTGTTTTCTTTTGACGGTGGTTTGTTTGGATGATGTTGTGACAATCTTTTGCTGCCATGCTCCATGAGTTGTTCAGTTGCAAATGTAGTGACGCCATTGATAGGCATTCTCAGTGATCACCTTGGCACCGTGCCTCGCAGTTTGCAAGTGAGGTGGCCAAAAGGGGCATGATTTTCCAGCTGTCGCACTACAAGCGCGAGTTCAAGCAGATCGTGTGCGACACCACGAACCTGGAGAAAGTCGCTCGCGAGCAGCAACTCGAGCCCCGGCTGTTGCAATCCATGAAGGCTTTGAGCAATGGCACGCCGGCGGCCATCCGATTGAAAGCTGCGGTTCTTTGGAAGGAATTCCAGGAGTTTGGTGAATTGGTTTGTGTTATGTGTAGCATCATGCTGCAAGATGCTGATGCTTGAGCTGGAAAGATTTGAAACTGTTTCTTTCTACCACGCCAGGACACCAGAAGCTCTCTTTCATACCGACCTCAGATGGTGGTGGTGGCGGAATCAAGGGACATGGTGTTGTCCTACGCAGAAGCGTTTAAGAGTCTGGCCGCGCAGCATGAACCTGGAAAGGTCGCAGTTTATGGGGCGTTCTCAGGAAAACTGCAGCATGGTGACAGATCAGTGGATGAGGCCGCGTACAATTTGCCCTTGCAAGGGATGTTGAACACCCAGGACTTGCACAAGAAGAGCGATATCTTAGTGATATGTGACCGGTTCGAAACTGGCTACGACAACACTGCAGTGACGTTGTTGGGCATTGACCGAAGGATGTTCGGTGGCGAAATTTGTTTGGGGTCGAAATGAGGCGTGCCCCAAAAGGCAGCCCTTTGGATGGCTTGTGTGGGTTGAGGTTTAGTTTTGTGTGACATCCCGTTGTTTTTCAAGATGTTTCCGCCCTTTTTGAACAAAACCGCGCCCAAGTAGCTGCAAGGGTCGTGGGGCTGTTGAGTTTTTCGTTTGGGAAAGCCACTTAAGCTGCAGGATGAGTTCCGACGAGAAGTTGGTCCAAGTCTACAGCCGAGCAAACCGCCGCCGCTATGGCAAGACTTTTCCAAAGGCTGGGAAATGGTTGATGGTCGGTTCTAATAAAGCCATTTTGAAGGTATACCGCACTTTCACGCACATGCACGTGTTGCTCCAATTTTTCAATATGCGGGGTTGCTGACGTCAGGGTTCCAAAATGGAATACGGGACGTTTTGACCTTACTTGTCGCAGGTCTTTGTTGATTTTCATGACATAGCTGCCGCAATCATGTGGTGCATCACACATGTTTGTCTTCAAGTCAGCGCGGGGTCACAAATCGAACGTTGTCAAACACTCCAAGAAGCGATGGGATTGTATTCGGCCTGTTCATTCACCCAGTTTATATTAATCATTGTATATATATATATTATAAATGGGCTAACGCCCTGGTGCCGCCGACCCCCCATTAAGGGGGGGCAAGGCAGGGGTCGGCGGAGATTCACACACACATAGAGAGAGAGATATATATATATATATATACTTGGACCTTCCAGTTCCTTCAAAGATGTGGGATTTCTGGAATTTGCAGGTTTTGAAGGGGAAAACCCGCTGTTTGGTTTTGAGGCTTTCAAGGCCTGCCCAAAACGTGCCACATACCAGTTTCAAAGCTGAAGAGAAACAGCTTGTGAGGCCTAGGGAGGTACCATGGCCAAGCAAGCGGCACGCCTTCGAAAGCTGCTGCGGAAGGTTGTGAGGTTCTAAGGCCTTCGAAAGCTGCTGCGGAAGTTTTGAAGCTTTTAAGGCCTGCCCAAAACGCGCCACATAGCAGTTTCGAAGCCCAATAGAAACAGCTTGTGGGGCCTAGGGAGGTACCACGGCCAAGCAAGCGGGACGCCTTCGAAAGCTGCTGCGGAGGGGTGTGAAGTTCTAAGGCCTTCGAAAGCTGCTGCGGAGGTTTTGCAGCTTTTGAGGCCTGCCCAAAACGTGCCACATAGCAGTTTCGAAGCCCAATAGAAACAGCTTGTGGGGCCTAGGGAGGTACCATGGCCAAGCAAGCGGTACGCCTTCGAAAGCCGCTGCGGAGGGTTGTGAGGTTCCAAGGCCTTCGAAAGCTGCTGCGGAGGTTTTGAGGCTTTTAAGGCCTGCCCAAAACGTGCCACATAGCAGTTTCGAAGCCCAATAGAAACAGCTTGTGGGGCCTAGGGAGGTACCATGGCCAAGCAAGCGGCACGCCTTCGAAAGCTGCTGCGGAGGGTTGTGACGTTCCAAGGCCTTCGAAAGCTGCTGCGGAGGTTTTGAGGCTTTTGAGGCCTGGCCAAAACGTGCCACATAGCAGTTTCGAAGCCCAATAGAAACAGCTTGTGGGGCCTAGGCAAATACCATGGCCAAGCAAGCGGCACGCCTTCGAAAGCTGCTTCGGAGGGCTGTGAGGTTATAAGGCCTTCGAAAGCTGCTGCGGAGGTTTTGAGGCTTTTGAGGCCTGCCCAAAACGTGCCACATAGCAGTTTCGAAGCCCAATAGAAACAGCTTGTGGGGCCTAGGGAGGTACCATGGCCAAGCAAGCGGCACGCCTTCGAAAGCTGCTGCGGAGGGTTGTGACGTTCCAAGGCCTTCGAAAGCTGCTGCGGAGGTTTTGCAGCTTTTGAGGCCTGCCCAAGACGTGCCACATAGCAGTTTCGCAGCCCAATAGAAACAGCATGGCCAAGCAAGCGGCACGCCTTCGAAAGCTGCTGCGGAGGGCTGTAAGGTTCCAAGGCCTTCGAAAGCTGCTGCGGAGGTTTTGAGGCTTTTAAGGCCTGCCCAAAACGTGCCACAAAGCAATTTCGAAGCCGAATAGAAACAGCTTGTGGAGCCTAGGGAGGTACCATGACCAAGCAAGCGGCACGCCTTCGAAAGGTGCTGCAGAGGGTTGTGAGGTTCTAAGGCCTTCGAAAGCTGCTGCGGAGGTTTTGAGGCTTTTGAGGCCTGCCCAAAGCGTGCCACATAGCAGTTTCGAAGCCCAACAGAAACAGCTTGTCGAGCCTAGGGTGGTACCATGGCCAAGCAAGCGGCACGCCTTCGAAAGCTGCTGCGGGGGGTTGTGAGGTTCCAAGGCCTTCGAAAGCTGCTGCGGAGGTTTTGAGGCTTTTGAGGCCTGGCCAAAACGTGCCACATAGCAGTTTCGAAGCCCAAGAGAAACAGCTTGTGGGGCCTAGGGAGGTACCATGGCCAAGCAAGCGGCACGCCTTCGAAAGCTGCTGCGGAGGGTTGTGAGGTTCCAAGGCCTTCGAAAGCTGCTGCGGAGGTTTCGAGGCTTTTAAGGCCTGCCCAAAACGTGCCACATAGCAGTTTCGCAGCCCAATAGAAACAGCTTGTGGGGCCTAGGGAGGTACCATGGCCAAGCAAGCGGCACGCCTTCGAAAGCTGCTTCGGAGGGCTGTGAGGTTATAAGGCCTTCGAAAGCTGCTGCAGAGGTTTTGAGGCTTTTGAGGCCTGCCCAAAACGTGCCACATAGCAGTTTCGAAGCCCAAGAGAAACAGCTTGTGGGGCCTAGGGAGGTACCATGGCCAAGCAAGCGGCACGCCTTCGAAAGCTGCTGCGTAGGTTTTGAGGCTTTGAAGCCAAAGCCGGCACAAGGCCATGCCGCACACCTACGGTGATCCCGGGCGCCGCCCCGCCTAGGCCAAGGCTAGGCAGGGGTCGGCGGATATATATATATATATATTATATATATATATATTATATGTTTTATAGGCACATGTATATCATTGCAAAATTTCCAACTGAAATTGGTATGGGTCAATATTTTTGGGACATTATGGGACCATCTTTGGTGGGATCAACATCCATAACTACCAGGTGTTGCGGCGTGAAAACCTCAGTGCCTGGTGGATTGACGCATACCCAGGTGATATTTTCGGTATGTCCTCTCGGCATCGTTCTGCAGGTCATCGACTTCAGCAATCGTGCGCAAGATGTGGAGCGGGCCGTGTTGGAGTTCGCCCAGCCACGGCGTGTCAGAGCTAGTCGCTTTGAGGACGTCGTGAGTTTGTCCGCGGAACTGAAGGCTGGGCTGGTTAACCAAAGATCCACGCGGCCGAGCCATAAAATGGTTGATCATCATTGTTTGCAATTCAAATGCAATAAAAGTGCAATTTTGGGGCATCCTCCATTTGCATGTAGAGTGATGTTTGTGTGCATTTTTTTTTCGTACTGGCTGGGTGTAAATGAATAGGGAACAAGTCACAGTCTTTTGAGCTGCGTTGGGGATTGCATTGCGCGCGCACATTGGACATGGCAGCGCACCATGTTGCAGTCGATTCAATGAATGACCATCCCTCAAGAACCCAACACTTGTGTATCGATATCAAATCCAAAAATAGTCTGCAAGGTCTGGATTCGTGACGTTTTGTGAATGATATGTCCCTATTTGGGGGTGCGTTTGATTTTTTTGAGAGCAGGACGCTGTGGAGGTGCACTTTTTTGTCGTTTTTTTCAAAACTGTAATCACATTAAAGCTTAAACTACAGATGAAGCTGTGTTCATGTCCACTAGAGAGGATGTATTGCTTGAGGAAGTGTCCAGGTGTTCACTCTACCTTAGATAAATGCTACTACAGTGTCCCTTCAACAAAACACAATTTCTGATGAATATGCTAGATGACTTCAACATAATTACAACACCCCCATACCTGCCAACAAATGCAGTATTCAAAACAAACATGCCCTTCTGAATAAGAGTAATCTTCCTTTGGGGCAATGCACTGTGTTTTTGCAGGGGCAATATCCAAACAAAATATGAAGTATTCGTTGAAAAGTTGCGCCTTGCCCTTTGAAGGAGTGCAGTGTGCATTTCCAGATGTCTAACCCTTACTTCAAAGGAGCAGTACCCCTTTTAGAAAAGTCAATATTTCTGCATAAGATATGCAGTATTATTGACATAGAGCATCCCTTTCAAAAGTGCAACATGTTTGAAACTGTGAGCACTATTAAAGAATGCTCTTTCGCTTCTTACCACAGAACAACATAATATTGTCCTGCATGGCAAAAAATCTTCCTGTGAAGAAGCAGCATTCTTGGAAAACTGGATTGCTTTTGTTTGACATGTGTACTCTTCCCCTTGGTCAGATCAGCCCAGCCTTCATTTAGACAACTCTCACTTAAAGAAATGTTGTTTTCGTTTAATCAAATATCTCACTCATATTAAGGGGGTGTTGCACAAATTCAACAACAGATTCTTCAAGGACGACCATACTTTTTCAAAAGAGTGCTACATGCATACAGTATACCATATGTTCAAACAATGTTTGATTGTCTTAAGATTTAAAGATGCACATTCTTCAAATTACAATATTTTCAAGAGGAAAACTGCCTACACCAAAGGGTGTTATTCCCAAAATATGGTTCGTTGTCTTGGAAGGACATCACATTATGCATTCAGAAACATGATGTGCAATTGTGAAGGACATATTTTACGTGCTTAGATGTACCATGTGTTCTTCATTTAAGAAATTCATATATTATGAAAAGGGCATTGCATGTGCAAGAGTGTTCATTTTTGACATAGAAGTAGACTAAGACATGACCTACTTCAATGGAATGCTCTACCATTTTAAAAGAAATGCACTTGTTGAAGGGAGCACTCACTTCAAAGAGATGCATCACTCCTTTTCAAGGGAATCTTTCAAAGTGTTTGAACATGTGTTAACTCAAGGATTTGAGGCAACAATGTCAATATCAAAATCAGTTCTACACATTCATTGGCTGCCTATGTTTTTGGATTTGTTCAACACAGTTTTTGAAAAATTACATAAACAGACAAAATTGCCTAATCTGTGTCCCAAGCCCCCAAGCTTTCTCCAGTGATACCTGCATTTTGCCATGTTTCTTTGGCATGGTTTTCTAATGGAACCACAGGCCAAAGCAACCAATTAAATCAACCAAAAACAAGTTTGCAACCCCTAAAGTGGGAGAACTGGCAAAGAGTGAGGTCTAGGTCCGTCACTTTTGTGTTGTTTTGCCAGCCCTTCGAAAAACCAACAACGAACCAGAAAACAAGAAACCAAGAAACCAAAAAACCAAGAAACCAAAAAAACAAAAAACCAAAAAAATGAAAACAAACAAGATTGCACACCCCAAGGGGGGAAAACCAACAACGAACCAGAAAACAAGAAACCAAGAAACCAAAAAACCAAGAAACCAAAAAAACAAAAAACCAAAAAAATGAAAACAAACAAGATTGCACACCCCAAGGGGGGAGTAGTGGCAGAGAGTTGGGTCTTGTCATGTTTTCTTTGTTTTTTTGGATTTTGGTTTTGTTTAGCCATTGCTGAAAAACCAAGCAGAAATTGTCAATTGTTGCAAAGCAGTGAGAGAACCATCGCAGATGTGCAGTATCAGTAGTTGCAGAATGCAGTGAAAAACCGCACTCCCAGGGTGTCCCTTTCTTTTTTTTGGGTATGTTCACATACACACACAGATATCTCTATAATATACGTATACAATATATATATATATATGTATATATATGTATGTATATGTATATAAATGAAATTTTATCAATATGTATACATTCATTATATCCCTGGTTGCAGCCACCCATTTAAGGAATCCCTCTTTTCGGCTCGGCTTCAGCGGTCTCAGGAGGCTCTGCCTGACTTGGCTGTCGATGCCGGCAATGAGGCCATCGAAGCTGCGGTACGTCATGGCTTGGCAGCGGATGCATCGAAACATGGTCCCCACATTGGAAAATTGGGGATGGTTGAACCTTGGGCTTACCACATTACTAAGTGATTATTGTTAGATGTTGGAAAATAATCCATTATTGTTACAACTTCCAAGGAGTAAACTTGTTAAACCTGTTACATGATGTTTTGCAAAGGAGCTATCCCAAAATCATCCATCATCACTGCATGATAGCAAGTTTGACCAGGAGAATCATCTTCCCAACCATTCTGTTGAAATTCTATGGCAGTTTTTGAAATGCGTGCATCTATGAAATTGTTTTTTTCCCCTCGTGATGGAAACTTCCGTTTAGCATTTTGCTTGGAGATTCACCAGGCGCAGAAGGAGAAATCCTTTCTGAGGCAAGAAGGAGTGTCAGAATGAGCAGCAAAACCAGGATCTGGCCAAGAAGGCCAGCAAGGATTGCATATTTGCATATACCCTCTGGTGAACTAACATAGCAATGGAAAATCACCATTTTTCATGGGAAAATCCACTATAAATGGCCATTTTCCATAGCAAACTGTTAGTTCACCAGAGGGTATTTGCATTTGGTGATTTTGGAAAACCGCGTGTTGGATACCAATTTCAAGCTCGGAAAAAATCACTCGGATCATGATGGACATTTTCAATCTGAACATCAATCCTTTCGAAGGAGCATGTGGGTCGGATGTCGAATGCCTATGGAACAATTCTTATAAATACAAATACAATTTTTAGGGGGATAATACCTATAAAAATCTTATAAATACAATTTTTAAAGGGATGAACGTCCCTTTACGACTGCCAGGTCCTGGCATATCTGAAGGGCCGCAAGGATGGCGTGAGCCGTGCAGAGCATGGAGCCTCCCAGCTGATGTCCCTCAGCTTGGCGCAGAAGATTTGGAATGCCATGCGCGAGCAGGGCCTGGTGCAAGCTGATGTGAAGCAGCTGGAGAGAGAGATTGTGGAGGCCTGGAATGGTGATGACAACAGCATTGACACACAGAATGGAAATGGCCATTGTTTGCAATGCACTTCATGCTGCTGTCTTCAAGAAGCAACAAATTCTCAACAGTTAGTTGCCCACCACCAGTTCCACAGTTGGTGGGCCCTCCAAAAATATCCATCCGCCAGGAATACACCCGTCCGAAGGGCATCCGCACAGCTGGGCACTTGGGGTTCTCTGGTTCCTTGGCGTTGCCATTGACCAACTTGGCCACCCCGCTGCAGAACATGGAGCGACGGCTGGCGGTGGAACGCAGTGCAGCGCATGATGGAGGGGCCGACGTGGTGGCCCTGCAGGCTGTGAAGGCGATAGGGGCGATAGGGGTCTGGGTTTTCAATTTTTTGGAGTACCTGATTTTCAGAACGCAGATGGTCAGTGTGTTGGTATGGAATCGTTGAAACCCCAAATTCAAAAATGAGATGATTCGAGTTGGGGAGCGCTGCAATCCCTGTGACAGACTGGTCGGTTT
Source organism: Cladocopium goreaui (assembly GCA_947184155.2). Lineage (NCBI taxonomy): Eukaryota > Dinophyceae > Suessiales > Symbiodiniaceae > Cladocopium > Cladocopium goreaui. The sequence continues at coordinate 415,195 of CAMXCT020006505.1, forward strand.
TTTTTTGGCCAACAGTGACTTCAACTCGGGTGGGTCCAGTGAAGTTTTTTCTTTACTTGTCTCCTGGTCTGGGGAGATGTAGGTGTTGCAGGCGATTGTTGGGCTGTTGCTCAGACTTAGATACCGGGCATTTTGAAACATGCCCCATTTCACCATTTCCATCAATTTCCTGGACCCAATGGTGCAGCATTGGTTGCCGCCACAGTCATCCCAGCCGTGGCCGAAAAGCAGGACGGGTTGGCCAACGGCGCAGCTGGAGAAGCCGATGCGGAGGAAGAGGAGGAGCAGCGCGCGCGGACGCTGCGCGAGATGAAAGCGTGCGCGGAGCGCCTGCTGAAGCCGCGCACGGCGGCGACGGCGCGTGTCTTGGATGCGATTCTGCACCTGTGAGGTGATCAAAGCATCGGCTCGATGGCTCGATGGGTCAACACTAAAGTTTAGTAAAGGGGATATCCCATCTTTACTAAAATACTTCAGTTCGTCATCTCTTTGGATCTTTGGCTTTCATTGATCGTCCCGCCGGCAACGCAAGGCTTGCAGAAGAGTTCCTTCGACGCCTTGCATCGCTTGGTTTCCTGGGCTCGAGAGGCGGCAGAGGCCAAGGATCGTGACTTGGCGCAGCAGATGATTGATGCCGGGGTCGAGGAGATCTTTCGAAACAGGCGGGATGTGGGGGATGTGACCGGATGTGGGGGGAGGTAGCCGACCTCCATCCGGGGATGATGGTTGCCAATGTTTTTCAGGGGGTTGAAACCGCAGAAATGTATCTTATATATTCTTATAATATATATATATATATTATATGAGGAATTATTGGGCACATTTTTCGTGAAACCCGCTGCCATTTTGTTATGTCCGGAATACTTGATTTTCACAACACTTGACTACTTATAGCAGGGACATCAATGGAACCAGTAGTTTGAATATTCGAACATGTCCATTCTAGTGGATGGTTGTGGCTTAATTACATAATTGGCTCCAAAAAAAACTTGAATCGATAGCTTCCATTTTTTTGCTTCAAGCGGTTGCTTTCCGTTTGACAAGCAGCTTGGCTGTGTCTGAAAATAGGGTACTTGACCTTCAATCCAGTGGTTGATAATCATTTTCCCCAGCAAAAAACCTGCCGCAAAGTGGGGGTATATAAATTCGCCATTTTCAGCCACACCCAAAGATCATATCAAGTTCATGACAGTAACTATAGAATTAATCTCCCATAGCCCATAACATATCCCCATTCTAGTCGATTTTTTTCCATTATATCCACGTTTTTTCGACTCAAACCACCAATTTCATTTAGACGCACCCGTTGGGGCATCCCTGTTGAGGCTTCACAAACGGGAGCCTTGCGAGCACCAGCATTGCATTGGTGGGTTAGATGCTCTTGTTGTACCTCAGCTATGGCGTGGGGCTTGGGGCGACATTGCCAAGCTTGGTTTGGTAGGATAATTCATGGGGTATTCCTTTCGGATTTCGGGGTTTTACAATGTTTTACAGGGGTTGATAAATACTAAAGACTTTTTTCCCAAGAACATTCAAAGAATAATAAGTTCCAGAAGTTTTGGGTTTTGAGGGGTAGATGGCAGTCCTTCATTTGTTTCTAGTCATTACTCCATGTGCGTATGTGTCAATATTGGCACCCCAAAATGGATGATTCATGTCTGAAAGCCAGAATTTTTGCGCGTATATATGGCAGTGTGTCAAAACCAATAGTACCCCTGTAGTTCACATGAAAATAGCTGGGTTAAAATGGATGTTCATCCCCCTAAAGATGGTATTTTCATAGGTATTGATCCATAGCCATATCACGAATGATGCCATCTATTTGTGGGTTTACTCCATTTTACTCCCCACGACACCCACAGCCATTTGGAAGCACCATCTCCAAGGGCTTGGGCTTCTGCCCTCGTGCCGCGAAGATGTTGAAGGCCTTGCGGAACCTGAACCAGTTGCATCAAGAGGAGAAGACACACATGAAGGCAGGGCTTCAGGTCATTTTAAAAGTGGGGTAAGCGGGGCTTTTTGAGTGGGGCTGTTTGAGTATTCCTTGAGGCATGTCACATATGTCGCAATCTTCCAGTTTTTTTTTGTGTCTCCAAGTTTGACCCAGACTTTGACCAGTTGGAATTTCGATAGTCCCAGGAGTTGACGTGTCTACAGATAGGCCCCAGAGGCACTGCTGGCTGAGGCCCTTCTGGAGCTCTGTGATTTCCTGCTGGAAGAGTGCGATGCGCGGCAGGCTGCAACTTGGATGTCTTGCGTGTAGGTCAGTCAGGTCCAAGCCTGCTCAAAGCACATGGTCTATCAGTCTATCATACCATGCCGTACCAACCAAGATTTTAGATGTATCCAGGGATTAGATATCCCAGTATGTGTTATTCTTCAAGAGCTACCAAGACAGTTGTTTTTTGGTTCTTACTCCTCCTTGCCTCGCTTGCTAT
>CAMXCT020006506.1:0-12500 GCA_947184155.2 Cladocopium goreaui
CTCCTTAAAGAAGGAGGAAGGCAAACCGATTTCAAATGGACCAGGCTCGAAAAAAGATTGAGGTAGGTCCACCTGCAGCCAAAAGACACGTAGGTAAGCAGAAACCTCAGGTTGTCGATGACTCTCAATCAGGTTCATCAAGAAAGAAGGTTGTTGTCTCCTATCCCAAGCTTGATGAAGAAGATGAGCTTGATAAGGTAGCTAGGGAGTTAGGTTTGGAAAAAATTGATTCAGATGAACCTCAAGTCATTGAACCAAAACATTCTGCACCTGCGCGCAACCGTGGTAAGCAAGATTCAGAAAGTCAAGTTGAGAAACTAGGTAGTGATGCTCTTGAGCATAGGCGAGTTTCGATTCCACTGCCTGGTAGTGAAGTGCAAGCCATGACACCAGCATACAGAAAGATGCTCAGGAAACTGGAGGATAGGGTGGAACTTTACAAGCTTCATATCAAACACTATCACATGTCTCCTACTCAATTCAGACGAAGGACTTCCATGTTAGGACTTCCTGACTCTGTCTATCAGAAGTATGAGGAGATGTACAACAAGTGTCGTGTGTGTAGTACTTTCATTGCACCACCGCCGCGAGCCAGAATTTCAGGCATACGATCCACCAACTTTGGAGATGTTATCTTTGTTGATCATGCTGAAATTCAGTTGAGGAAGAACAAGTACATGGTGTTGCTTGTTCTTGATGGTGCAACCAACTTACTTTGGGCTACGGCACAAAACTCACTGAACAACAAGGAGACCATTCAGGCTCTAAGGTTGTGGAGTGATGAACACAATTGTATGCCTAAAGCCATTGTAGGTGATGAAGCTTTCTTTCAAGAAGACTTTCTGACTTATTACCGAACTCATGGTATCAAGGAATGTCCCTGTGGTTCAAGAACCCCATGGCCTAACAGAGCTGAATCAGCTGTCAGACTTTTCAAACGACAATGGCAAATCATGTCAAAGAACCTTGAAGATGATAGGTTCAGAGGAATTACCATTAGAGAAGCTGTGAAGCGTACTGTTTGGGCCAGAAACACTCAACTTACTGTTAGTGGTTATTCTCCTTTGGAAATTGCCACTGGTAGACGACCACCAGATCTTCTGGACATTGAGACTTCTGATCCTGCTCAACTTAGTGTTGACCCTTTACCTGAAGACAGAACACAACTCGAGTTGCAAAGGTTAGCACTGAGGGCACATCAGGAAGCCAGACAAGCTGCTGACCTCAGACATGACATGGCCAAACGAACAATACCATCAGATGGACCTTACAAACCAGGTGACAAGGTTTTCGTTTGGAGTTCCCCTGTCAATGCTAATGCTATTGCTTCAAAGGCATGGAAGGAGGAAAGATGGATCAGAGGTACTGTTATCTCTCAAGAAGGTGCTATGGTCAATGTTCATGTTGACAACGCAGTCATGCGTGTTAATCAATCGAAGGTGAGACGTGACCATGATGAATGGCATGATGTTGCTGTTCCTGGACTTGACACATCGGAACCTGTTCCACTTGCAGTTGAAGATGAAGATGACTATGAACCAGACATCGCTGAATATGCTGAAGCCTACTTAGGTGAACAAGCTCACTGGTTTTGTCAAACTAGCAAATGTGATGTTGTGGAACTCTTCAGTAGCAACACTGGTCTTAGTTGGCACATGGCACGATTGAACATGAAGGTTGGTGAACCCATTGACCACAAGCATGGTTGGAGTTTCAACAGCAAAAAGAAACAAAACCAAGTTTGGAAACAACTTGAGAAGCTTGATCCTGAATACGTGTTGATCACAAATCCTTCACCAAATTCCTGGAAATACTCGGTATTCAAGTTTTGCCTTGATGTGATGAAATGGCAAACTGACCGAGGAAAAGGTTTCTTGGTGATTGCACCACCTGATTCAGGATTTGCTCAGTTTTTGGCTTGGAAGAAATTTCAGAAGGACAGAATCAAGTATCACATTGGTTGTTTCAACCTTGACATGGCAAATTACTGTCGTTGTGATCCTTCAATCAAGAACTTGCGTGTGTATTACAATCATGATGAAGACTTTGACATGTTGGAACCACAGCATGCCTTCAATAGAGAAGGGAAGCTTTGGAATGATCCACAATGGAAGGTCTTACCATCTCACTTGTGTTCATTCATTGCGCAGTTCACACAACTTGTACCTTTGCAGAACATGAGACAATGTTTCTTGTTTGAAGATCTGTTGGAACATTTTGATGATGGAGCATTGTGTGGCACGTCAATGTTTTTGGACCGTGAACCTGAGTGCTCGTGTTTGTTGCAAGATTTGCATCATGTTGAGACCTCGATTCCAGTGCCGTTGAGGCACATTCTTCCACAGAGGTTTACCACTCAGTTACTTGTTCAAACATTGAGGAAGATTGATCAGTTGCCAAGGAGTACAGAGGCCAGTGTCAGAGAATCAACTGACCCCAGAATCATTGAACTGATTCCTGGACTTCAAGATGTCAGAAGGAAGACATTGCCTCAAATGTACTTTGAAGATTGCAGTGTATTCAGAGGAACTTATGGAAGAGTGAATCCCTTGTTTCAACATCCTGAAGATGCTGTCTTACTCATTTGGAAACCTGGTGACTATGATCATGTTTACTTCATGTTTGTGTCACAGTTGTATCCACATCATGAACAGTTCAAAATCCATGAATGGAGTATGATCGTCTTTTCACGAGAAACGACTGGTGCTATCAAAAGGAGAGTTGAAGATCCTCCTAGTTTAAGTAGCACACCACCACATGGTGACGATCCCATTCATCCAGATCAGCATGGTGATGTTCCACCAAATGATGATGAGATGTTGAGTGGTGATGAACCAGAAGATCCTCTGGATGATGATAATCAACCTGATTATAATACTGGACCTGATCCAGGTGATGATGATGATCAAGAGTATATCATTCCAGATGATTATGGACCACCACCTGATGATGATTTGGATATGCCAGGAATACAGGACTCGGGGGAACACATCAACCAAGTTCACCATCAACTCCGTTTTCCAATCCTGACATTCCAATCGAAGAGATTGCTGATCCTGGACAAGATGACGATTCTCCACCAGGACCTGATCCGACGTCAGAGCCTATCAGAGTTCAAAGGAAACAGAGACAGATCTCAACTGATTCTACTGATGCTTTACCAAAGGCAAAGGCAAAGGTGATTATCAAGAGGCCAAAGGTTCAATTACCAGGTCATGTTCAGCCAATTTCAGTTCCTACTCAGAAACCTCATGAAGATGAAGATGAAGGACCTTCACATGATCCTACTGCCTCAAGTTCACATGATAATACATTTCCATTGCCTACTACTACACCAACATCGTTTACGCCAGGTGACTTTGCGCAGCCAGCGCAACAGCAGTCTTCACAAGGAACACCAGAATTGGTATCATCACAACATGATGATGATGAAACAGAACCATATGAAACAGACGACACTCCTGTTTTGACTGAGGATGACATTGCCCAGCTTCAGGAAGAAGATGTGGACACTGAACCTTACACATCAGACCACTCTCATTTTGTCGATGTTGATGGTACTGTTTTCGTTCCTTTAGGACCAAAGGTCCAAGCTGCACCTGAGTTTAGTTCATACGATGTTACTGGATTCAAACAGTTTGAACAGTATCTTGCCAAGAATGGGAAGAAGCAGCCAAAGGCAGAATCAGTTATCACTCAAGAAGTCTTGAGAAAGTATGCTAAGGAGATCAAACAAGCCAAGCTTGAAGAATTCAGAAGTTTTCTGGACTTCACTGCCATGACTTTCAGAGACAAGAGACGTCATAAGATTGATAACTATGTCACTGGCAGATGGGTGCTTACCATCAAGGTTGATAAGGATGGACAGTTCAAGAAGTTCAAGGCTAGATGGGTATGTAGAGGCTTTCAAGATGCTCAAAAGTATGACTTACAGACTGACAGTCCTACTGCTACCAGGTATGGTTTTCGTGTAGCATCTCAGCATGCAGCCTCGATGTACTGGGATTTACTCCATTTAGACTTGAAAACTGCCTTCCTTCAAGGGGGAAACATACGACTTAGACCGCCGCGTTATCCATGTTCAGTTGCCTACTGACATTGGTTTGCCTCCTTACTTGGTTGGTTTGTGCACTCGTTCCGTCTATGGACTTGCGGACGCACCACGTAGATGGTGGAACCGCCTTGACAAATTTCTGATTTCGCTTGGTATTCAACCAACAAGAGCTGACAGGTGTACATATGTATGCTATGATGGTGCTTTCAAGGAGCCAAAACAGGTTAGCTTTGCCGACTCTGAGGCAACAGAACCAGCACCTGTGACATACTACGTAAGCTCACAAGACAGTGAGGAAACGCGTGATGAATCCTCCGACATTGCTGAGGAAGTTCATAAGTCTCTTTTGGTTGAAGAAAGATTGTTTTCAGCTTGCTATCAACAAACCCCAACATGGAAACAGAGGAAAGAGTTCAAGGAGAAGAAGGTTGAAGATTGTGCTTGGACTCCTGTTGTTGATGAAACTTTGTTGAAGTTTTTGGAATCTGTTGAACACAAGTCTGGTTGGTATCCTTTTGAAAATGGTCATGCTCAAGTTGCCTATCGTGCAAAAGCCTTGAGAACTCCGGATTCACATTATGATCGAAAGAAGTTTCACTTGAGAACTTCTATTGTGAAGAGGAAAGGAGTTTGGTGGTTGCTTGAGATGAATCATGACATGAACAAGGACAATGTTTCCACAAGTTTGGAAGAAGAAGCTGAAGTACTTGTTTCAGTCTTCTTACCTTCAGAGCGTACTTATCTTGCCACGACACCGCAGTTGACACCAGAGATTGTTGAACAACTCTTGGAACACTTCATGGACCCTGTGAATGGCAGTAATGCCAAGGGAAGAAAACCTATTGGCATGTGTTGTTTGCATGTTGACGACCTGTTCATTACTGGAACTCCAGAGTTTCTGGAGAAGTTCAAGAAAGTTGTCAAGTCACAATTCAAGATTGGTCATGAAGATGTGAATGACTTGATGTTCACTGGTCAACGTGTGAAATGGATTATTGATGAAAAGACCAAGAAGAAATCACACATCACTGTTGAACAATCACTTTGCGTCAGTGAACTTACTGAGGTTGTCATACCAAAAGGTTTGAAGGATGAAGACAAATGTGACAAAGATCTCCACACTGCCTACAGATCACTCTTAGGTAGTATCAACTGGTTACAATCAAGAACCCAATTTCAGTCATGTTATCAGTTTTCACGTTGTGCTTCTGCCGCTGCTTCCCCCACCATAGGTGATTGCAAAACGCTGAACAAACTTTGCAGGCAAATTGTAGGTGACCCGATGGAACTTATGTTCTGGCCACTGCAAGGTGATCCTAGATTAGTTGCAATGCCAGATGCAGCGTTTAAGAACAACAGCGACAAATCCTCACAGCGCGCAATGGTTATTTTCATGGCTGAACCGAGAAAGGAAAAGAGCAAAAACACCAGAGGTTCTCTTATTTTCTTTGAATCAACCAAAATCAAACGTACCACGTTGAGCACAACTGTTGCAGAGTTGTATGCACTCATGAAGTGTTATGGTACATGTCAAATGTTGAGAGGACTGATCAAGGACATCACTGGACTTTCAAGTGAGATTCATATGCGGACTGATGCAAACAATCTTGTGACTACTGCCAGCACTACTCATGTTCCTGAACAACAAGAGACCATTCATATGATTCAGATGCTTAGGAAAGAAGCATGTTCAGGTTCCATTGCTGACTTGTCACATATCAGAACTCAATGGTGTTTAGCCGATTGTTTGACCAAGAAATCTGCCAATCCTCAGAATCTTATCGATGCTGTTCGACAAGGTGTTCTTAAAGAAGTTGATGCTCATCCACCATTCAGATCATTACTGGAACACAAAGCTTACCTCAGGTCATGGTTGCCAACAGTTTGCAGTCATGTTGATTTCAGACATGATGTATTTCTGTTAGGTGACACCTTGAGGGATTCTTGACTATTTTTGAATTTGTGCCTGCGGCTCAAAAGGTAGAGTCTCGAGGATCGCACTGTTTCTTCAACATGTCGAGCTCTAGCCGGTGGAACAGGGCCTCAGCCGCAGCATCTAGTGATCAGGCACAATCGAACACTCGAGGTCAAGAATATCAAAGCTATGATTTTAGCAGAAGACATTCAGCTGATGGATATGCTCTGAGAAGATCAGAGGAAATCCCAGCTGACAGATTTCGAACACCATCAACGTTACCCGATGAGGATCATTTATCATTTTGCTATGATTACAGGCGCCAAACAGACTGGTTTCAGGCTCACGAGCAAGTGAGGAAGAAGAGAGAGCGCAATTTACATACATTGATGGGTCCACACAACATGAGACCAAATGACAGACATGAAATGTTCATGGACGCAATAGCTTGGATTTTGCACTGGGGAACTAGTCATGGAGAATTTGATGAATCTTTGAAATGGACTTCAAGTTTCCTGAAGTATCTCTGTGGCTTTACAACTCAGGCAGAAGAAAACTGGTTTGATGAACGATGCAATGATTTCCACGTGGACATGACTAGCTCATCAAGGAGAAGTTATTATATGTCATGTAGCAAGAGGTTATCCAATGTGTTGAGACATTGCAGAGACAAAACGTTATTCACTGCCAGTGGAGCTATGAACATTTCCTTACTGTTTGATCAGATGCAAGGAGACAATCCAAAGGAATATCACATGTCTGGAGCAGATTTTGCTGCTATGTTACTGTGTAATCCAAAACAACGTTTCTTTGTTGAGATCTCCATGAGATGGCAGTGGTACCCATATAGCTCAATGGCAGAGTATCCATTCGACGTTCGTCTTGGTGCTTTTCAAGGACATAGCAACCAAGTTGTCGATCCCACTGTGGCACACCACCAACTGACATATGATGAGGCTATGAGTTTGGGCTGGATTTTTCATGTCACTGATTACATGAATTTAGATTCCATTCAACAATGAGGCCTGAAGACCTTTGTGAAAGGAAGTGGAAAAGGCAGAAGGGATGCAGTTCACTTCATGTACCACAATGACAATGGTCAGGGCTACATAAGGATGGCAGAGGGCACGAAGCCTCCAAGAAACTATAGGCGACCAGTGTACCTCGTGTTGGATCCAAGTTTTATTGTGGACAACCAACTCTATCTGACAAAGAATGGTGTCATTTTATTTCATGGTGACATTCCTTTCCAGTACCTCCATGTCAAGGAACAACTCCCTACCATTGCATATAACGTTGTTCATCAAGGACGTGGTCATTCTCTACCTCCATCAGTTACAGGTGGTTCATGGCACACCAATACAACATGGAACCATGTCATGAAGGAGAAAGGTCCAACATTTATTCCTGGACAAGACATTCCTGAAGAAGTCAGAATCACAGCATGGGAGTTCATGGGCCAACAGGTTCCACAAAACTATGGAAGATTAGTTTTTGGTACACCACTATGCAACGAGAATGACTTTGACCCGATTGTGGAATCAATCTATGGTGCAGCAGCAGAAGGCTCTCGAGAAAGAGAGGTATCTGCAGCAGAAGGCTCTCAAGAAAGAGAGGTATCTGCGCAGGCTGATGAACCCATGGAAAATCCATATGAACAGCCATCAAGAAGAGGACGCTCTCAAGAAAGAGAGGAACCTCAAGATGCATGGGAGCAACAACGCTCATCATCAGGAAGTCCAGAATCACCACAACATGATGATCCTCAACAAGATGCTCAAGACAATCAACAAGAGGAGCCATCAGTGGACGTCCATGACGACCCAATGGGTGAAGAGGCTGTCAATCTCTGGGAAGCAGAAGATCCACCAGATGATATTGAAGACCCTGTGGTAGAACAGGCTACCAAAAGTTCAATTTCTGCATCGAATCCCTGGGTCCTGTATGAGGCAGGTATTGTCTGTGCAAGAGAAGAGAGCGGTGAACTCATCAAGAACTCCTCAGGAGAAAAAGTGATAGTTCTGCGGGAATGGAACCTACTACTCTCTTCACAAAAGATAGCACTTCGTAGACAATCGATCACTCGCTCAGACTGGGAGAAGTTACCATGGACAGGACATCTATGCTTACTCTTCACAAGAGCTTGGGAGATTGGACGCATGTTGGCACACTTCCATCGAGAAGGAGACATTGACGCCATGGAAGGTTACATGAACTCTTGTCGACAATATTGGACAGACTGGATGCGAGGTCAAGTTGCCCCAACAGGTTGGGAAGACAGACACAGGATCAACAGAGACGAATGGAGAGAGAAGTTCTTGCTATACGAAAGAGACTTAGCAATACAGAAGGACATGGAGTATCTCTCAGAAGCAGTCTTTGTCTTTTACACTAAGCATCTTGATCAGTTCATTAGAGAGAACAACAAACTCTGGGGAGATTTCTGCAGGAGAAAGAAGGACCGTGATGGTAACATTTTGGATGCACTGGAGTTGAACACACATGGGTATGACATTACTATTCAAGGAATTACAGTTCCCATGAACAAGAGAACAGTCATCCCAGAACCTGAACGGCATTTCTCGTTTTCCACAAAGATGATGATCATGGCAATCGATCTGTATGAAGATGAAGCACCTGCTAGCTTCAGCCATTTCACAGTTTTTGCCTTGAACAAGCTTCGACAATTTGTGGATAGCAGAAAGGAATTGACAGCTCAATCCTACAGATTCTTTGTTGAACATGCCTACAATCAATTCTTTCAGCATGAAGCATTCCATCAATCTGCAAGAGCAAGGACAAAGGTCAGGGAATGCGGTTCAGGTGACTTCCACACATCTACAAAGCTTGATGGCTACATCTGGGTAGCTGGAAAGGACAAGATTGCTCACATCCCAGGATCAGAGCAACAGAATGTGGACATGGAAGATCACGATGATGACGATGCTGAAGATGATTTGGAGTTTTTGCCAAGACTACAAGTTTTTGTCAGGAAAGAGGAGGAAAAGGCATCAGGCTCTCAGGAGAGAGAGGAAGAAGGTGTATGCTCTCAAGAAAGAGAGGAAACACAACCACAACGAGAAGATGAGGTATTACCAGATGCAAATCCTCGAAGAAATATGGAAGATCGACAGGGACTGTTTTTAGTCAGGCAACTCAAACCAGAGCACAGACAAATCCTCCATGATATTACACTCCAAGGCCAATCAATCCTCACAGAAGATGATCTTGAAGGAGGTCGACCCCTTGAACGTGGTGACATAAGCTACTTCTCATTATGGTTGATGATGTCAGCATTATCAGATGCTTCTTTTTCAACATTTATGGAGCAGTATGCACCTATGATGGGTTATGAGATCTCTTACGACAAGTATCATGAGTTCAAACTGGATATTGACAAAGTTCTCAAGGACAATGAACACCTTGGCGCAGAAAATTTCTTTGGAGCAGAGGATCCTCATATGGTGGACGATGATCCAGACACTCCACTTCCAGATCTTCAAAGACCAGGCGCAGGTGATCCTGAGTACAAGCATACCATTGAAAGTTTGAACATTGAGGACAAACATATCATTTTGGAAACTGATGATGACAAATTGGTTGAGTGTACATTGAAATGGATCAGTATGTGCAATCAGAATGTTCAACGAAAGATCAAGGAAAGTTTTGTCAAACCAGAAGAAGGACAAGAGAAAGAAAAGGATGAAGAAGAAAAGATTGCTGACGAAGAAAAAGAAGAAGAAAAAGACACACAGGAGCCACATGTCCCAGCTGAAGGCTCTTCAGAGAAAGAGGAATCAGCTCCACCTGAACGCTCCTCAGAAAAGGAGGAATCAGGGGAGAAGAAGACAGACATTCAAGATGATGAGACAGCTCCTGAAGTGAAACCTGCAGTTCGACTTTACTATGGTCAAGATATCACTGGAAACGAAGATGATTCAGTTTTTTGAAAATTGAAGGATTGTTTTTCAGATGGTTACCATGGTGAATGGGCAGGATTTTACAACAAAGGTTATCCAGCGTCTTCGAAGCATCGACATATGTTTTGGCATGTTAAGTACAGGAAGACCATGTCTCCACATCATGATTTTTGGTACCATCTTACAGATGACCAGTTGATGGTTGAGTACATTGCCAGACACAAGAATCAGGATCCACAACTAGAATTACAAGAACTTAATCAGCGCATTGAATATGGTTGTAGTGATCCAAGGATGCATCCTCTTCATCAAGACAAAGCAGAAAGATCCCCAAAAGAAGCAGAACAGAGGATTGATGACGATTTTGGAAATCTCACAAGGGTACTCCAAGATTACGTTGAGGAACACAAGGTCTTGCCTTACTGTATGATCCTGCATAGCTTGGCTTACAGGTATTTAGGTGGAGGCCTATCAGACCCAACGTACAAGGATGCTGAATTTCCATACAGATCCTCTCCACAGATAACAGCAATGTTTTGGAATTTGGGAAACTGGTGCAGAAACAGATTTGAAAAATGCCCGGTTCCAGAAAGATTTCAACAATTCATTCCACACATTGACTACACTATCGATGAGGATCATGAAAAAATTGATGAAACCAAATCACAGTTCAACAATTACTTCATCAATGTCATCAAGAACTTTGGAGGACATCTTTTCATGAATTGCGAGGCTGGTTCGTTGTATCCTCACAGAGAAAGACTCGACGAGGTTGACTTTAAAACTTGCTTCAATGACTATCATGACTTGATGGTGGCAGCTCGCCTTGGAAAGGATGGCTATATCAAGCAAATTGCTGGATATCACACAGATGACAACGACACACGAGTTCGACAAGTCTCATGGGCAATCTTTGAAGTATCTTGGGGAAAGACAAAGGATCGAGATACAGATGAGATTGTTGACTTGACAAGAGCTAGGATGAGAATGACACGTGTGTGCGTTTATCACGTCGGACAGGAGTATGCATCAGACTCTGCTGGGATTGTTGGTGAGTGCTTAGCTGTTATGGCTTTTGAGTGTGCCAGATATCAAGTTGACTTCATCGCAGGTGATGGAAACAAGGCATGCTATTACAGCACACCAAAATCTCCAGGTGTCCCTACATATCAACACAGCCTTATCCAATTCTGGATTAACAGAATGGTAGGTGTTGCAACACAAGCCATGCGCAAGAATTTTGATCCAACTTGCCTTCCAATCAGGGTCAAGCATTTCATTTCTTGCAGTTATCGTGACTTGGATTTTCTTGCAACGCACTTGGATGGCATTACAACAGCAACATACACCGACGAAATCATGAAGAAGACAACTGGTAAAGGTGATTGTTGTATGTTAACAGTTGTTGAGTGGGGTCATTCACGTTTGATGTGTGAGGAACACCCAGAAGACTTTGAGGATGAAGATCACATGAACTATGTGGGTGAATTTTATTTCAAGGTAAATGAAACTTGCTTACATGGTGATCACAACATCTTCATGGTTGCTCCAAATGATCGCGATGCTCATAATCCAATTCTTATCCATCTTGACCCTTCTGATATGTCATGGAATGAACGACATCATTACAAACAGGCCTACAAGAAGAAGCAGTATGCTGATACAAGAAAGGAAAGACAGAAGGAGAAAAAGAGAAAGGCATATGAAGATCAAGCATCGACGTATCAGGGCAACACAGAGTGGGGTGGATCCTCCTCTTCAGCGTCCAGACCATGGAGATCAAGTGAGTGGCGATGAGTGAGTGTACACTTCTTTAAATGAAGATAACACAGCATGAGAAGCCGTGTACAGTTTTTCTGTGCGTTCAACTTATTTCACACAGATGGCATATACTCTTTTAGATAGAGATAATGCCACAAGTGTCTGAACTTAAATTTAATGTAAATAGAGACTCTTGTAAATAGAGATACTATATACATTTATCTCCATGAATCATCCGGCGAGCAGACCACTCCGAATGGAGCGAACTTCAAAAATTTACCAACTTCGATTTCAGTCCATTGTTTGCTTGAATGAGCAACTTTGGAGACCCGCTATTTCCGTTTATTTCGTGATTTGGTCAATTGTTTTCGTATGACCTGAATTTCTGAATCTTGCGAACCCGAACTTTTCAATTCGAACTTTCACCGGTAGAGCGAGGCATTTTGCCTGTGGAGAGACCGTGCGCGAAGCACCATTGGTCGCTACTGGAAAAATTAGCGAATACGCTGTTCTTTTTCGACATGTCCTTAGGACATTCGCTGCTTTCACGTGTTTTTCAATTCGAAGCCACTGCGTAACTCCGGTTTCTTTTGCTATTTGCCATTGTGTAGAGAAGTCAGGAAGATACTCTTAATACCAATTGGGTACGGCAAGGCGTAGTGCTCTACTCATTGCTTTTGAATTTGTGCCTGTGTTTTTGTTTCGACCTAATACCTACATAGGTACATGCATGAGTATTGAGCACATTTATATGCGCCCTTCAAGGCTCAAGAGGTATATAGAGTAACCCTGTAGACAAGCACTGGCCGGCAACAGGCTGAGAGTAAAAGAGTGCTGTCATTGGGGAAGA